>JAEIIF010011062.1:0-12128 GCA_018874455.1 Drosophila trapezifrons
TTAAGTCAGTGTGACCGTAGTCGCACTACGAACAAAATCCGAACCAAAAAACACATATAGCTGTCTCTTTCAAGGTTATAATGAAGCCTCTAATAAATGTAAACTTGTGCCCTGTGTCATGACACCATAATCACTATAAATTATATTAATTATTATACATTATATTATTTTTAATATAATATAAGAGATATTAAAAATCTAAATATTTTTAAAATCATTTTCCAGCCTACCGCAAGTGCCAGCACACGGACGTCTTCTGCAATGCCCCCAATGGAGCTGCTCCGGCGGAGGGCGCTCGCCTGGTCGGTCCCTGTGTCCCCAAGGAGAAGCGCTGCGATGGCTATTTGGATTGCCGAACCGGACGTGACGAGGATGGCTGCAGCGGCGTGTCCTGTCGCCTGGACCAGTTCCGGTGTGCCAACGGACACAAGTGCATAGATGCCGCCCTCAAGTGCAACCATCGGGACGACTGTGGTGACAATTCCGATGAGCAGGGATGCAGTGAGTACTCCAAAAGGGCTTTTATTCTTTAGATTAAAATATATTTAACCAATTTAACATTGATTGGGTTTGATAGAGGCATTTTTTGAAGGCTCTCTAATATATTTCCTTTACAATTCCTTGACAGACTTCCCGCCCTGCCACAATGCCCAGTTCCGGTGCTCGAACGCCCTGTGCATCCCGTACAACTTCCACTGCGACGGCTACCACGACTGTGCGGACAAGAGCGACGAGGCCAACTGCACGGCCATTGCCTGTCCGGACAACAAGTTCCTGTGTCCACGTGGAGGAGCCAGCGGCACCCCCAAGTGCATCCTGAAGTCGCAGCTCTGCGATGGCAAGCGGGACTGCGAGGACGGCAGCGATGAGGAGACCAATTGCTGTGAGTTGTCCTTCTTTGTATATAATTTTTAAAAAAATATTTCCCTGAATCCTTAACTGACGCTCTTCCAATCCCTTTATCTCCTCCCCAGCCATCGCTTCCTGTCCCGCTTTGAGCTGCGAGTTCAAGTGCCGACCCTCCCTCACCGGCGGCGTCTGCTACTGCAAGCCGGGCCAGTCCCTGGCCAACGACAACCGGACCTGCGCCGACCTGGACGAGTGCGCCGAGTGGGGACACTGCGACCAGCTGTGCACCAACACCCTCGGCTCCTACACCTGCCAGTGTGCCCAGGGCTACTCGCTGATCAACGACTCCAAGTGCATTGCCCCCGATGCCAACAACCTGCAGCTGATCTTTGCCCACGACCGGGCCATCATGCGGATGCTCTCCCATGGCACCGACACCAAGGTCCTGGCCAATGCCACGGCGGCAGCGGGCGTGACCTTCCACTATGCCCGGAACACGCTCTACTGGTCGGACATCAAGACGCGGAAGGTGCAGAGTCTGCCGCTGGATCCCCAGAACAAGGCGGTGTCGCCCTTCGACCAGACCCTGCCCGGCACCTGGGCCCCGGTGGCCCTGGCCGTGGACTGGGTGGGCGACAAGATCTATGTGGCGGATCTGGTGGGTCAGAAGATCGATGTCTTTGAGCTGAGTGGCCAGTGGCATGCCGTGGTCCTTGGTTCGAACCTAACCTCGCCCGCAGACCTCGCCCTGGATCCCACCGCAGGTCTGATGTTCGTGGCGGATGGCGGTCAGGTCTTGAGAGCCCACATGGACGGCACTCATGCCCGGTCCATAGTGTCCGAGGCGGCGTACAAGGCCAGCGGGGTGACGGTGGACATCATAGCCAAGCGGGTCTTCTGGTGCGACTCCCTGCTGGACTACATCGAGTCCGTGGACTACGAGGGCGCGCATCGCGTCATGGTGCTGCGCGGGCAGCAGGTGCCGAGTCCCTCGCGCCTGGCCCTCTTCGAGAACCGGATCTACTGGACGGACGCCACCAAGCAGGGCATCATGTCGGTGGACAAGTTCGAGGGACCCTCCTCCATCCAGGTGACGTACAAGGCCAAGGACATCCGAGAGCCCAAGGGCATCATAGCCGTGCATGCCCTGAGCCAGCCGAGGGTCTCGAATCCCTGCGGTAACAACAACGGCGGCTGCAACCACATGTGCATCGTGACGGCCGTGAAGGGCGCCCCCACGGGGCTGGGCTTCCGCTGTGCCTGCTCCACCGGCTACCAGCTGGAGACAGACCTCAAGCTCTGCAAGCCCGTGGTGGAGTTCCTCATGTACTCGCAGCAGCGTTTCATCAAGGGCAAGGTCCTGGAGCCGGTGATCGAGGGTTTCAGCGATGCCATCATGCCGGTGGTCTCCCGAAGAGCCCGCTTCGTGGGCCTGGACTTTGATGCTCGGGACGAGTTCATCTACTACTCGGACGTCCTGCAGGATGTGATCTACAGGGTGCACAGGAACGGCACTGGGCGGGAGATAGTCCTGGCCTCCCAGAACGAGGGCGTCGAGGGCCTGGCCGTCGACTGGGCCTCCAAGAACCTCTACTACATCGACTCGCGCAAGGGCACCCTCAACGTCCTCTCCACGCGGAACGTGACCCACCGTCGGACCTTGCTGAAGAACCTCAAGCGTCCGCGGGCCATTGTCGTCCATCCGAATCGCGGCTTCATCTTCTTCTCCGAGTGGGATCGTCCGGCCAACATCACCAGGGCCAACACCGATGGCAGCGGCCTCCTGGTCTTCAAGAACGTCACCCTGGGCTGGCCCAATGGCCTCTCCATAGACTTCAAGGAGGATCGCGTCTACTGGTGCGATGCCCTCCTCGATCACGTCCAGCACGCCAACCTGGATGGCACGGACATCAAGACGGTGAACTCCCGGCTGGTGCGACATCCCTTCTCTATTGTCATTCACAACGATTGGATGTACATCACGGACTGGCGCCTGGACGCCATCATCAGGCTGCACAAGCTCACCGGCGAGCAGGAGGAGATGATGGTCAGGGAGCCGCAGACCAACAGGCTGTACGGCGTCAAGGTCTATAGCCACGAGGTCCAGAGGATCGCAGAGACCCAGCCCTGTCACCGGGACAACGGACACTGTCAGAAGATCTGCTTTGCGGTGCCCATTGGCGGCGGCGGAAGCGGAAGTGGAAGTTCGAATTCGACTTCCGGCGAGGTAACCACAGCATCTCCTTCCTTTGGACGCCTCCAGGCCCGCTGCTCCTGTCCCTACGGCGAGCGACTGGCCGAGGATCAGAAGAGCTGCATGCCCGACCCCGGAGCCGAGCCACCCGTCCAGCCCTGCCCCAACTCCTGGGACTTTACGTGCAACAACCAGCGCTGCATACCCAAGTCCTGGGTGTGCGACGGCGACGATGACTGCCTGGACAACAGCGACGAGGAGCAGAACTGCACGAGTGAGTAGACCATGCTTAAGCAAGTAACTCCCCCTGACTGAGATCTTTCTATCTCTCCCTAGAACCCACTTGCGGCGCCAACGAGTTCCAGTGCCGCTCCGGTCGCTGCATTCCCCAGAACTTCCGCTGCGACCAGGAGAACGACTGCGGCGACAACTCGGACGAGCAGGAGTGCGGCAACGTGACCTGCGGCACCTCCCAGTTCGCCTGCGCCAACGGCCGGTGCATACCCAACATGTGGAAGTGCGACTCGGAGAACGATTGCGGCGACGGCTCCGACGAGGGTGACTTTTGTGCCGAGAAGACCTGCGCCTACTTCCAGTTCACCTGCCCCAGGACGGGCCACTGCATCCCCCAGAGCTGGGTGTGTGACGGCGACGACGATTGCTTCGACAAGCAGGACGAGAAGGACTGCCCGCCCATCTCCTGTCTGGCCAATCAGTTCAAGTGCGCCGACCTGAGGCAGTGCGTGGAGGAGTCGTACAAGTGCGACGGCATCCCCGACTGCAACGATGGCTCCGACGAGCTGGGCTGCCCCTCGATGGGCCCCAATCAGTGCAACCTGGAGAAGCACTTCCGCTGCAAGTCCACCGGCTTCTGCATCCCCATTGCCTGGCACTGCGACGGCTCCAACGACTGCTCCGACCACTCGGACGAGCAGGAGTGCGGCCAGATCACCTGCGCCCAGAACTTCTTCAAGTGCAACAACACCAACTGCGTCTTCAAGGCCTACATCTGCGACGGCAAGGACGACTGCGGCGACAACTCGGACGAGGGGGCTGAGCATGCCTGTGTCCCGCCCCCCTTCAAGTGTCCCCACGGCCAGTGGCAGTGTCCCGGCGTCTCCGAGCGCTGTGTGAACATCACCTCCGTCTGTGACGACACCGCCGACTGTCCCAACGGCTCCGACGAGGGCGAGGGCTGTGACCTGGCCGAGTGCGAACACCAGGCTGGTCAGTGCTCCAGCTTCTGCCAGAAGACGCCCAACGGAGCGCTCTGCGTGTGCCCGCCGGGCTCCGAGATCGGCGAGGATGGGTTCACCTGCATGGACTCGAACGAGTGCGACCCCCCCGGACTCTGCTCGCAGCAGTGCACCAACACCAAGGGCTCCTACTTCTGCTCCTGCCAGGACGGCTACCTCCTGGAGCCGAACAAGCACACCTGCAAGGCGGTCAACCACACGGCCGCCTTCCTCATCATCTCCAACCGTCACTCCATACTCGTGGCGGACCTCAAGGAGCAGGGACTGGAGAGGGTGCCCATCATAGTGGAGAATGTGGTGGCCACAGCCTCGAATATGCACACCGGGACGATCTTCTGGAGCGACATGAAGCTGAAGAAGATCTCACGGCTGGACCGGGGCATGGAGCCGCAGGAGATCATCAATACGGGCCTGGACCTGGTCGAGGGACTGGCCTACGACTGGATAGCCCAGAATCTGTACTGGCTGGACAGCAAGCTGAACACCATCGAGGTATCGGCGGAGAACGGCTCGAATCGCCTGGTCCTGGTCAGGGAGAACATCACCCAGCCCAGGGGCATGTGCATCGATCCCAGTCCCGGCGCCCGCTGGATTTTCTGGACGGACTGGGGCGAGAATCCGCGCGTGGAGAGGATCGGCATGGACGGGACCATGCGCAAGACGATCATCAACACGAAGATCTACTGGCCCAACGGCCTGACCCTGGACATAGCCACCAAGCGGGTCTACTTTGCGGACTCCAAGCTGGACTTTATAGACTTTTGCTACTACAATGGCACGGGGCGTCAGCAGGTCCTGGCCAGCAGCCACTACCTGCTCCATCCGCACTCGCTGTCCCTCTTCGAGGACACCCTCTACTGGACGGACAGGCAGCTGAACCGGGTCCTGTCCGCGAACAAGTTCCGCGGCAAGAACCAGACGGTGGTCTCGCACCTGATCAGCCAGCCCCTGTCCATCCATGTCCACCACGCCTCCCTGCAGCCCATGTCGGCGAATCCCTGTGCCCAGGCCCACTGCCAGCACCTGTGCCTGCTCAGTCCCAGCGCCCCCGAGGGCTTCTCCTGCAAGTGCAAGCCCGGCTTCAAGCTGCTCAGCGAGGGCCGGTGCATCGAGGAGGAGAACCCCTTCCTCATGGTCGTCAAGGGCACCCAGATCGTGGATCTGCCACTGAACGGCGGCGATGCCCGGGCCGGAGCCCTGGCCCCCGTCATCGGCATCGAGAGCAGCACGGGCCTGGACTTTGACCGGAAGGGGGAGACCCTGTACTGGGTGCAGGGTCGGGAGGAGGACGACGAGAACTGTACCATCTACACGACGCCCTATGGCGGCGGCAACAAGACCCTCTTCCTGGGCACGGACAACGGCATGGTCGGGGCTCCGTACACCATCGCCTTCGACTGGCTGGGCCGGAACCTGTACATCGGCAACCGGGTGGCCAGCAACATCGAGGCGGTCCGCGTGGACGGCAAGCAGAAGTACAGGGCCATTATCCTGGCCAACAACGGCTATCCCAACTCGGTGTCCAGGCCCAAGCAGATCGTCCTAGACCCCACCGATGGCAAGCTCTTCTGGATCGATGAGGGCGTCCTGGAGGTGCCCGTGAAGATCGGAAGGGTGGACATGAACGGCAAGAATCCGCTGGTGCTGCTCAAGGAGATCGCCCACCCCGAGTCCCTGGTGGTGGACATCGAGAAGAAGCTGCTCTACTACAGTGCCAGCAATCCGGCGCTGATCGGTGTCATGGACTACAACGGCGACGAGCGGACCACGATAGCCATGAAGGACTCCCAGCCGATGGCCAAGCCCCGTAGCCTGGGCATCCTGGATCACAGGCTCTACTACCTGGATCACCTGTACGAGCGGATCGTGAGGCTGGATCTGCCGCACGGCGACAATCCCAAGACCATTGTGGACAACGAGGCCGATCTGCGGTCCATGATGATCTACAAGAAGCGGCCCTCCATGCAGCATCCCTGCCAGACCAACAACGGCGGCTGCAAGCACCTCTGCCTGCCGGCCTTGGCGGCCACCAGGTCCTGTGCCTGCGGCATTGGCTCCCGAAAGGAGAACGAGGTCAACTGCGTGGCCTACAAGACCTTTGCCGTCGTCTCGCAGCTGGACACCATCCGGGGCTACAGTCTCAGCGACAGCACCGAGGCCATGGTGCCGGTGAGCGGACCCGGCCACCACATCCTCCACGTGGACGTGATGTTCCGCGAACAGTGGATCTACTGGGCGGAGTACAACAGGGGCTACTGGAACGGCATCTTTAGGTCGCGACCCAACGGCACCGATATCCAGCACGTGGTGAAGGATGGGATCGGAAGCAACGGCATCCGGGGACTGACCATTGACTGGGTGGCCGGGAATATGTACTTCACCAACGTCTATCCGCACGAGAACTACGTGGAGGTGTGCTGGATGGATGGGAGCAACCGGAAGGTGCTGGTCAAGACCACCACGGATGCGCCGCGAGAGCTGGCCGTGAATCCCATCAAGAGGCTGCTCTACTGGATCGACTATGGCCAGCATCCGAGGATCGGCAAGGCGCTGCTCGACGGCAGCAAGTGGACTCCACTGGTTACCTCGGGCATCTCGATGCCGCGCGATCTCACCATCGACATGCAGACCCACGACATCTTCTGGGTGGACTCCAAGCTGGACACCATACAGAAGATCTCGTACAATGGGGCCAATCGCAAGGTGATCCGCAGGGATCTGCCCAACCCCATGGGCATTGCCATTTACCTGAACGACGTGTACTGGGTGGACAGGAACCTGATGACGGTCTTCAAGGCCTCCAAGCTGAATGCCAACGAGTCGGCGGTTAGGGTTAGGACGAACCTGGAGAAGCTGCGGGACATTGCCATCTTCAATATCAACAATCAGCCCCAGGACGATGCCAATCCCTGTGCCCACCTGGGCAATGGGGGCTGCGATCAGCTGTGCTTCAGCTTCCCCCCGGAGGGCGGGGCCACGGGTCCCTCGGGGAGGAACTTCCGGTGCGACTGCGCCACCGGAAAGCTGAGCGCCGACGAGCGGAAGTGCGAGACGGTGAACGAGTATCTGGTGTTCGCCACCAGGACCGAGATCCGGGCTGTCAACCTCGATCCGCACTCCACGGAGGTGCCCTTCACCCCCCTGACCAACCTCACGAACGTGGTGGGCCTGGACTTTGACTTTGCGGACAACCGGATGCTGTACACCCAGATCCGTCCCTGGGCCAAGATCGCCTACACCAAGGCCAACAAGCCCAGCCATGACGACATCAATGTGGTCCTGAACAAGGGCATCAATCCGGAGGGCATTGCCTACGACTGGACCCAGCAGAAGATCTACTGGACGGACAGCTCCAACAACTCCATCTACGCCATGAACCTGGACGGCAGCGAGCTGGTGATGATAGCCCGCGTGGAGCGTCCCCGGGCCATTGTCCTCGATCCCTGCAATGGCACGCTGTTCTTCACGGACTGGGGTAGGTTCGGGACCTCTGGGAAGATCTTCCGGACCACCATGGCCGGCTCCCTGAAGCGGGCCATCGTGGACAAGGACCTGTCGCAGCCCAGTGGCCTGGCCATTGACTATGACGAGCGGCGACTCTACTGGACGGACGCGGTGCGGGAGAAGATCGAGAGATCCGATCTGGACGGTCAGAATAGGGAGCTGCTGGTGGCGGCCACCATATATCCGTTCGCCATCACCGTGTTCCGGAACTACATCTACTGGACGGACCTCCAGCTAAGGGGGGTGTACCGGGCGGAGAAGCACACGGGCGCCAGCATGGTGGAGATGGTGAAGCGGCTGGAGGACTCGCCGCGGGACATCCGCATCTACAGTGCCGACCGGCAGAAGTGCAACGTGAATCCGTGCAGGATCAACAACGGAGGCTGTGCCCAGAGCTGCCATCCGGCGCCGAACGGCAAGGCGGAGTGCAAGTGCGACGACAACACCAAGGTGGTCAACGAGGGCAGGATGTGCGCGCCCAGGAACAACACCTGCGAGGCCAGCAAGTTCTACTGCAAGAACGGCAGGTGCATCTCCAGGATGTGGTCCTGCGACGGCGACGACGACTGTGGGGACAACTCGGACGAGGATCAGAACTACTGCGCCTACCACTCCTGCTCGCCGAACGAGTTCCGCTGCAACAACGGACGCTGCATCTTCAAGTCCTGGAAGTGCGACCACGAGAACGACTGCAAGGACGGCTCCGACGAGCTGGGCTGCACCTATCCGCCCTGCGTGGACGGTGAGTTCACCTGCGGCAACGGTCGCTGCATACCCCAGGCCCAGGTCTGCAACGGGGTGAACGACTGCAAGGACAACGCCACCTCGGATGAGACCCACGAGCGGTGTCCCATGAACACCACCTGTCCGGCCAACCATCTCAAGTGCGAGAAGACCAACATCTGCGTGGAGCCCTACTGGCTGTGCGACGGCGACAACGATTGCGGCGACAACTCGGACGAGGATCCACTGCACTGCGGCCAGAGGACTTGCCCCACGAACAGCTTCCGCTGCCCCAACCATCGCTGCATCCCGGCCACCTGGTATTGCGACGGCGACGACGACTGCGGCGATGGAGCCGATGAGCCGCCAGATTACTGCAAGTCCGAGGGTCGCACCTGCTTCGGGGATCTCTTCACCTGCGACAACGGCAACTGCATACCCAGGATCTACATCTGTGACGGCGACAACGACTGTCTGGACAACAGCGACGAGGACAACCGGCATCAGTGCAGTAAGTCAACTTCCTTGGGGGGGGGTTAGGACTTTACTTTAAATACCACTTTCCCCCGCTTTCCCCAGACGACCGCAAGTGCGACGAGGAGACGGAGTTCACGTGCGTGGAGAACAAGTCCTGGCAGCGGGCCCAGTGCATACCCAAGAAGTGGATCTGCGACGGAGATCCGGACTGCGTGGACGGAGCCGATGAGAACACCACCCTGCACAACTGTGCCACCCAGCAGCCGTGTGGCGAGGACATGTTCACCTGCGGCAACGGGCGTTGCATCAACAAGGTAGGTGCTCGCTTACCTCCTTGAGGAAGAGTCGGTACTCAGAGATTATCTCCTCTTCAGGGCTGGATCTGTGACCATGACAACGATTGCGGCGATGGCACCGACGAGGGCAAGTTCTGCAACTCCAAGTACAAGACCTGCTCGCCGCAGGAGTTCACCTGCCAGAACTTCAAGTGCATCCGCAATCAGTCCCGCTGCGACGGCGAGGACGACTGCGGCGATCACTCGGACGAGGTGGGCTGCGTCAAGGACAACGTGACCTGTCCCCATGGCCAGTTCGCCTGCACGAATGGCCAGTGCATCGAGAACTCCCTGGTCTGCAACAAGTATCCGGACTGCGCCGATGAATCCGATGAGCCCGCCCACTGCAACGTGGACGAGTGCGCCAAGGTGGAGATCAATCAGTGCGGCCACAAGTGTGTGGACACGCTCACGGGCTACTACTGTGACTGCAACGAGGGCTACAAGTGAGTGTTGAGTCCTTGCGAGGATTAAAGTAGATAATACCTCTCTCCTAAGAAAGGGTCTAGTCTCATCCGAGGGTCTAGTCTAATCCCCAAAGCAAATACCCCCTATAACCCCATCTTATCTCTACCCAATCAGACTCCTAGCCGACGGCAAGGCCTGTGCGGATGTGGACGAGTGCCTGGAGCAGCCAGGTGCCTGTTCCCAGCACTGTTCCAACACCCCCGGCGGATTCTACTGCAAGTGCGATGAGACCTACTATGAGAGGCAGAACGACGAGCACACGTGCAAGCGCAAGGACAACATCCCGCCGTGGCTGATCTTCACCAACAAGTACTACGTGCGCAACATGTCGGTGGATGGACACCAGTACAACCTGATGCACCAGGACCTCATGAACGTGGTGGCCCTGGACTTTGATATACGCGAGGAGTACATGTACTTCTGCGACGTCACGGCCAAGACGATCTTCAGGGCGAAGTACGGAGAGCCCGATGACGAGACCCCCCCGGAGAGGGAGGCTGTCATTAGGCACGATTCCCATGGCCTGGAGGGCATCGCCATCGATTGGGTGGGTCGGAAGCTCTACTGGCTGGACAGGCACTCCAAGAACCTGGACGTCTCCGAGCTGGATGGTACCAAGCGAAAGACTCTGAGGAGCGGCGTGGTCGATCCCCGTGCCATAGTGGTTCACCCCGGCATTGGCTATCTGTACTTCACGTCCTGGCACCTGCAGGCCTACATTGCCAAGATGGGCATGGACGGTTCGAACTTTACGAGGATCCTCAACTGGAACGACGACATCGCCTGGCCGAACGCCCTCTCGATAGACTACTTCACGGATCGCATTTACTGGGCGGATGCCCACTTGGACTACATCGCCTATGCGGACCTGGAGGGCCGACACCGGCACACGGTGCTCTCGGGCAGCAAGGTGCCGCACGTGTTCGCCCTGAGTCTCTTCGATGACTACATCTACTGGAGTGACTGGAACCTGAAGGCCATTGTGCGGGCCAACAAGTTCCACGGCGCCAACTACACCGTCCTGAGGAACACCACCCACCGTCCCTACGACCTCCACATCAACCATCCGCTGCGACAGCTGCCGTACACGAATCCCTGCGGCACGAACAACGGCGGCTGCTCCCACCTCTGCCTGATAGCGCCGCCGCCGGAGTCCACCTACCTGAACATCGAGGGCTACATCGAGGAGGGGGCGCCCATCTACAAGTGCGCCTGCCCCAACCAGTTCTACCTGGCCCGGGACATGAAGACCTGCGTGGCCAACTGCACGACCGGCCAGCACCTGTGCGGCGGACGGGACGAGAAGTGCATACCGTGGTTCTGGAAGTGCGACGGCGAGAAGGACTGCAAGGATGGCTCCGACGAGCCCGCCACCTGTGCCCCCCGTCACTGCCGGGCCGGCACCTTCCAGTGCAAGAACACCAACTGCACGCCCTCGGCCACGATCTGTGACGGCGTCGATGACTGTGGAGATCGCAGCGACGAGCAGAACTGCGACCTGCCCTGCCCTCTGTCCGATTTCAAGTGCAAGTCCAGCGGCAGGTGCATCCTGGACAGCTGGCGCTGCGACGGAGATGCCGACTGCAAGGACGGCAGTGACGAAGATCCCGCCGTGTGCTGTAAGTATTACAGGATCTTGATCCTGGGGTAGTCCCTTTATACTCACCCTCTCTCTTGTTGCAGTCAAGCGGACCTGTGACCCCAAGACGGAGTTTGCCTGCAAGAACGGAAGGTGCATTCCCCAGCTGTGGATGTGCGACTTTGACAACGATTGCGGCGACGATTCCGATGAGCCCGCGTACATGTGCCGGCAGAGGAACTGCACCACCGGCTGGCAGCGTTGTCCCGGACAGTCCAACTATCGCTGCATACCCAAGTGGCTGTTCTGCGACGGCAAGGATGACTGCCGGGACAACAGCGATGAGCTGCCCGAGAACTGTCCCAAGTGCAGTGCGGAAACGGACTTCAAGTGCGGCAACAACCGATGCATACCCAAGTGAGTGAAGATCCTAACCTCCCCTGAAGATCCTAACCCTCCCTGAAGATCCTTACTCTCCCCTCTGAAGATCCTAGCCCTCCTGAAGGTTCAATCGCCTTGAAGATCCTAACCTCCTAAAGATTCGAACACCTCCAAAAGATCCTAACCCCCTCTGAAGATCCTATCCCCTGAAGATCCTAACCCCCTGAAGATCCTAACCTCCCGGGAAGATCCTAATCCCCTGAAGATCCTAACCCCCCTGAAGTTCCTTATCCCCCTGAATATCCTTACCTCTATCCTGAAAGTCCTAACCCCCTGAAGATCCTAACCTTCCCTGAAGATCC
>JAEIIF010011134.1:0-15287 GCA_018874455.1 Drosophila trapezifrons
GCCAATGACCGCCGCATCCTTGATCTTCTCGTGGGTGAGCAACAGAGCCTCAATCTCCGCCGGCGGCACCTGGAATCCCTTGTACTTGATCAGCTCCTTGATGCGATCGACAATAAAGAACTCGAAGTCATCATCGAAGTAGCCAATGTCGCCGGTGTGCAGCCATCCGTCCTTAATGGCCGTCTGTGTTGACTTGGTGTCCCCGATGTAGCCCTTCATGATAGCGTCGCCCTTAAAGCAGAGCTCGCCCCGCTCCTTGGCAGCCAAAATCTTGCCTGTGTCCGGATCAATGACCTTGGCGTAGATGCCCACCTTGAGTACGCCCACGCTGCCAGGCTTGCAGAAATCATCGTTCTGCACCAGCACGCCCAACGTGGACTCACTAAGTCCGTAGCCCTGCCGGATGAAGGGCACACCAATACGCTCCTTGATCTGATCCTCGGTCTCGCGACTCAGCGGAGCAGCACCGCACAGTAGGACCATCAGCGAGGACAGATCGTACTTGTCCACGATGGGGTTCTTCGCCAGGAACACCATTAATGGGGGCACCATGAAGGCCATCATCACGCGGTACTTCTCGATAGCTGACAAAAACTGGTTCTCCTCGAATCTGACCAGGAACACCAAGCGGGAACCCATGCAGGTGTAAATGATGAGCGTAAGGCAGCCAAAGGCGTGGAACCAGGGAATGACGCTTAGTAGCGTTGTCTCCTCCATAGGGATCTTTGTGGGCATTCTGTTGATTAAAGATAAAGGATCAAGTAATTCTATTCAAAAACTTTAAAAATTCGAACATAATCCTACATTTGTGAGTCGAGAGTGGTCAGAATATTCATCTGGGTGAGCTGCACGCCCTTGGGCAGTCCAGTGGTTCCCGACGAGCACACAATCAGGGCTACATCCTCGTCCTTGTTGGCCAGCGGAGACGTAAAGTCCGGTTGTGTCTTGAACTTGTCGTTGTCCATCAACTCATTGAGGGCATAGATGTTCTTGAAGTTCTTGGAACTACCGCTGATGGCGATTATGGCTTTGACGAACTTATTCCTGCTGGCCACCTTGGCCACTCGGTCCAGAGTAGTCTTCGAGGCGAATATGATCTTGGGCTTGGACAGGTTGATGGCATGATCGACCTCGCGATCTGAGTACGTCACGTTGAGAGGAGCCACCGTGGCACCCACTGCGAAGCCGGCGAACATGGCCAGTGCAAAGTTAACGCTGTTCTCGCTGGAGAGACCGATGACGTCGTTTTGCTTCACGCCCAATTTCTGGAGGATGTGGGCCAGCCGGACAATGGACTTGTGCATAAAGCTGGCCGAGTACTCCACTCCGTTGACGGCATCCACTAGCACAGTTTGGTCGCCGAAACTCTTATACTTGTCCAGAACGAAGGTGCCGAGGGATCTAGAGACCTGAGCCTCCTGGGCGGTCACAGGACCGCCGTACACGATGTTACCGGGCAGAAGAGTCGAAGCCATGTTATAACTGCAAAGGAAACAGACAAATAAAGCTTTTTATCTACCAGAATAATAAACAGCTCCTCAGGAACTCTTTTAAACCAGGCGGCTATCTAATCGGTCTCGACTATCAGATCTTTATCGGAACGTATCCATTCGAACGATGTTAACAATATCCACCCTATCTTAGTTTGTCGATTATTTAAAATCTTCCTGTTAATCAGCCCACGTTTTTAAAGTCATAGTTCTCAGCGGATGGGGCTACATATCTCCTCGCATCCCACGCTCAATTCCCAGTTGATTTTTTGGCAATCAGAGGTCAAAGCTTATCTATATGTTAAGTGTAAGTTATATATTTTCCATGCGATCCACTTACAGTTACTTTTCTAGGTTACAACTGCTGGACGATGCGTGGGGTAGTGGCTTCTGTGCGAAACTGAAGATCAAACATCGGGATACATTTATGCTAAGATTAGATTAAAGATAAGGCCGCTGGATCCACAGCGGAGAGAATTCGCAGCTGTCCAGTTTAAAAACTTGACTCAATGTGGCAACACATGGTCATGCTAAGTGTCAGTCTGGCAACGCCATGGGTTTATTTTTATTTATGCACAGTACGCTTTAATGTGTAGAGTATATTAGTTGCAGAGCTTTTACTTATATGAGATTATTATAGTTCTCTTAAATTGGCAGAACTTTAACAAAAGCTAATTCCAAAATGAGGGTATTATTTATCTTCGTTCATTAAACCATCATTTTATATTTTGTTAATGTAATATACTTAATATACTTAACAAAAATCTTGCATTCAGCGATCATCTGAACCTGCACTTCACGATCGTAGCGCACACCCGAGTCGCCGCCGATCGGGCCGATTCATCAGAGTCGACTAATAGCGCAAATATAGGAAATATGCCAGAGAAAAATACTTAGTTGTTGATATTCTTGGGCGTGGAGCAGAAGCCCGTCGTAGCTCAAGATAAACGTAATCAGCGTAGTATTTTCGATCGCACAGCCATTTAGTGGTTAATACATATCTCGTTCTTGATAGGTGCGGTGCAAATATTTTAGGGTGACACGCCCTACCCTCCCCACACCTCGCCAACAGAAACAGCCAGAGCCACACCATGTCCGCCTCCAAGGCCCAGAAGTTCTACAAGCTGGACATAAATCGGACCGAATGGGAGATCCCGGAGATGTACCAGAACCTGCAGCCCGTAGGCTCTGGAGCCTACGGTCAGGTGTCGAAGGCATTGGTGCGGGGCACCAACATGCATGTGGCCATCAAGAAGCTGGCCCGCCCCTTCCAGTCCGCCGTGCATGCTAAGCGGACGTACCGAGAGCTCCGGCTGCTTAAGCACATGGACCATGAGAACGTAATCGGACTGTTGGACATATTCCATCCGCATCCGGCGAACGCGTCGCTGGAGAACTTCCAGCAAGTGTATCTTGTCACGCATTTGATGGACGCCGACTTGAACAACATAATACGAATGCAGCACCTGTCAGACGACCATGTCCAGTTCCTCGTCTACCAGATTCTCCGCGGGCTGAAGTACATCCACAGCGCCGGGGTGATTCACCGTGACCTGAAGCCCTCGAACATAGCCGTCAACGAAGACTGCGAGCTGCGCATACTGGACTTTGGGCTGGCGCGTCCCACGGAGAACGAGATGACCGGCTACGTGGCCACACGTTGGTACCGGGCGCCCGAGATCATGCTCAACTGGATGCACTACAACCAGACAGTGGACATCTGGTCGGTGGGATGCATCATGGCCGAACTAATCACCAGGCGCACCCTCTTCCCGGGCACCGACCACATCCACCAGCTCAACCTGATCATGGAGATGCTGGGCACGCCGCCGGCGGACTTCATGAAGAAGATCTCCTCGGAGAGTGCCCGCTCCTACATTCAGTCACTGCCGCCCATGAAGAGACGTAGCTTCAAGAAGGTGTTCGAGAATGCCAATCCGCTGGCCATCGATCTGCTGGAGAAGATGCTGGAGCTGGACGCCGAGAAGCGAATCACCGCCGAGGAGGCATTGGCCCATCCGTACCTCGAGAAGTACGCGGAGCCTAGCGATGAACAGACCTCGCCGCCGTACGATCACAGTTTCGAGGACATGGATCTGCCGGTTGACAAGTGGAAGGAGCTGATCTTCAAGGAGGTGACCAACTTCAAGCCACCGCCGTCGTTTGCTCAGGTTCTAAAGGATGTCAAGTAAGAAGCGATCCGCCCCAAAAAGGACTTAAAGTATTAAACAGGAAGTTTATTTTTATACACATATATGTATATGTTTGTACAAGTAGTATGTCGACTAATCTTTTTGTTTTATATAAATGTTTTTACCAAGTTTGTTACGGCCGCTAATACTGTAAATTGTACAATAAAATCGTTTAAAAAATTGTTTACAAACATCACGAAATTGCTTTAATGACTAAGCTGACATGGTTCGATCGATGTGAGGTCGTTAACTTCCGTTTCGTTGCGTTCAATCGATATATAAATAAATCAATACAAAACGAATTAGCCATTTCCTCTCTTAAAAATAAAATCTTATCTAAGCTGGGTCAATGGCGGTGTTAAAGAGAGCGAGAGCTGAATCACATATGCACTAACAGAAGATAAGAACTTTCCTGCTAAAAGGCTTTTTTTAATAAGAGTGCAGTAAGCGTTAAATTATCGAACCGTAAAGTATCTTCCGCTCCGCAAAAAAATATTAAACAATGCCGGGTTTCAGGAGCACAAGAGTGAATGGCAACGAGTGGGTGATTCCAGACATTTACAATCTAGTTGGTTCCCTCGGAGCCGGCTCCTACGGCCAGGTGGCCAGGGCGAGGCTGGAAGGCAGCCCCAATCATGTGGCCATGAAAAAGTTGCTGAAGCCGTTCGAGACTTCGGAGCATGCCAAGAGGGTCTATCGAGAGATTCGCCTGCTCAAGCACATGGACCATGTCAACGTGATCAGCCTGCTGGACACCTTCCATCCGCCGTCGCCGAATTCCAACCCCACAATGGATGACTTTAAGCAGGTGTATTTGGTGACTCATCTGATGAGCGAGGACTTGCATAGCTTTACGCGAAGGCTTGTGCTTAGCGACAACATGGTGAAGGTGATCCTCTACAAGATCTTGAGGGGTATTAAGTACATCCATAGCGCCGGAGTTCTGCATCGCGATCTGAAGCCCGGTAACATTGCCGTGAATCCAAACTTGGAGGTGCGCATTCTGGACTTCGGCATGGCTCGGCTGTCGTCCAAGGATATGACCGACTTTGTGGGGACACTGTGGTACCGGGCTCCCGAGCTCCTTTTCTGCTGGGATCAATACACAAAAGCGATTGATATGTGGTCTGTGGGCTGCATCCTGGCGGAACTTATCTTGGGCCGTGCCCTCTTCCCTAGCACTCATTCCATAAATCAACTGGAGCTCGTGCTCAACTTTATGGGCAGACCTTCGGACGAGTTCATCAGCGGAATAAGAGATAGTGGTGCCCTCCGATACGTGGAACGTTATCCCTATCCGAAAGGACGCAGTTTTCAGCAGAGGTTCCCAGATGTTGATCCGGTGGCAGTGGATTTGATGGAGAAAATGATGGAGATGATTCCCGATAAACGAATTACAGCCGACGAGGCAATGAACCATCCTTATCTCAGGGATTTAATAGAACCTCACCACGATGCTGAGGATACTGCTCCCGCTTACGATCAAAACTTTGAGAACATGAATATGCCCATAAATTGCTGGAAGGAACTGATACTCAATGAGATCAAGAATTTTAAGCCGCCGGCATTTTACGCCGAGGCTTTAAGGAGCTTGCATACATAGGTAGACTTTGTAAAGAGAGAGAAAAGCTTTCCCAAACTGTAATAATATACATATGTTATTGTCCCGAAATAAATTTAAAATAAAATACATTTTTAGCGACGAAATATCAATATAATATTCTTTTTTTGCATATAGTAGAGTAGAGATCCTTGGGGATATACAAATGTTTTTAATAGGAAAATAATATACAGTTTTTTGTGAAATTAACATTAACATTTACGGGAAATCCCCAGCTTTAGCAATTCAAAGATAACAGTTATTGGAGTACCCTTAACAAACCCACTCGATCTGGCAACGTCGCCAACAGCTGACTGGCCCTATCTGCCGGTTGCATTTGTTGTTGTTTTTTAATCAAAATAGAAGTAATGTTGAGCCTGCGAACATCATTAAAAAGCTGCCTTTCAGCTCACAGCAGGAGCATCTCTGCCCTGTACATAACGGGTGACAAGGCCAACGAAAACTACGTAACCCTGCAACCGTACTTGGACTTCCAGGAGACCTTCAGCGACGGCGAATCTTTGGAGAGAAGCATCGCCAGCCGGGGCTTGGACATCCGACTAGAAAATGTGGTCAAAAAGTACCAGAAGTACCAGGCGCACCATAACCAACTGGCAAGGGTGGTCGAGGAACGGGAGACGGTAACCAAACGGCTGAAGGAGCTGTCAAAGGATGGAGGCGGCGCAGAGCAGCTTGAGGAACTCAAGGAGCGTGGAAAGTCGTTGCGCAACGATCTGAAGACGCTGAAGCAGGCTCTCTATCCCATTGAAGATGACTTCATACACGACTACCTGCATCTGCCGAATCGCCTGCATGCCCAATGTCCCACGGGCGGCGAAGAGAAGCTGCTGTATCGCCACAGCCTGCCGAGCTGTGGAACGAAGCCAAAGACTCCCTCGCATTTGGCAAGCAAGGATCTCATACACTTTGTGGACAACAACCGGTACTACTTGATGGAGCAGGCTGCTCACTTCGACATCAATGCCATGCAGTCCTTGGCTCGCTATTTTGTGAAGCACGGTGACTTCATTCAAACCGCCAATCCGGACTTTGTGCGTTGCGTTCTCCTGGAGGCAAATGCTACGCCCATGGACGACTATCATCTGGTGCGGGAGGAGCATCTGCAAAATAAGATCAACACAGCCTACCTGACGGGAGGAGCGGCTTTCGAGAGCTATCTGGGCGCCATGACCAAGCTGTGCGTTTACCCCTCTGTCCTGCCGCTGCGCTACGTATGCTGTGGTCGCAGTTACAATCGGGCGGAAGCGAAGCTATATGGGCCCAATCCCAGTCTCTACACCGCGACGCAAACGAACGCGGTGCAGAGCTTTGTGGCTACACAAACCGCCGACGAAGCGGACGCCCAAATGGAACAGATCTTGAATCTTGCCACAGACTTTTACAAAGCATTGGATGTTCCCTTTCGGATTGCTTACGCACCGGCAGCCACTCTCACTCCGGCCGAGAGTCTGCGAGCAGTCATCGAGGTGTATGCCCCATCGCTACAGCGTTACGTTTGCGTGGGAAGGATCAGCAACTACGGAGACTTTGTCTCAAAGCGAATTCTGTTTAGCACGCGGCGTGAGAAGCACTACGATTTCCTACACCTGATCGGAGGACCCGTGCTCTACACCTCGCGACTAATAGCAGCCCTGCTGGAGCATAGCGTTCGCCTGGAAGACTGCCGCCTTCCGGGGGCCAGCCAGGGAGCAGCTCAACAGCAACGGGACCTGCAGAAGTTCAAGGACCTCTTCACGTAGAAAACAATCTTGGTTTAACTTTGTGTTGTTTTGTGTTCTTAGGTCTAACAATAAGTAAAAGTTAAGTTTTACATACAATTATTTACAATCTAGTGTAATCTCATGGTCTGCCGAGGACTGCTGTTACTCGTTATTCGTTGCACTTGATCTGCTGCTTGGAAAAGCTCCTACGGAAGTTCTCGCACTTCGGCGTTGTGAAGGTAAAGACGTTTCTGGAGTCGTCCAAGACGGAATTGGGACTGGACCGCGGCACCCTCAGCACATAGGTGGTGTTGTACTTGAGTTTGCTAAACTCCAGCGGGTCCCTCTGTAATCAGAAGGGCAGTGAAGTATGTTAATATCGAGTGTATAGTGTGCACCTATGCCACAACCCATTTCCCTCGACCATCGCCCCTCGATATGATTGGCATTTCGCCACGTACTAGCCATTGTTAAGGCGTGTTTTCCGTGTCAAACGAAGGAAACATGGGTAACCAATCCCCCACGGTCAACGATGTTCCATCGATTCGCCCTTGGCGGGTGGTCCAGCCGATCGGCACGAACCCAGAGCCGGCAGTTCGACGTGTGGCTCGTGGCTCCCATCTCTATCGCCGTGACGGCTATTACTTACTTTGGCGCGAATCGCCCGGAACTCGCGCTGCTCGCAGTTCGTCTCCTGGGGACACAGTTCGTAGACCCTGCAAACGAATGGGGGTAGTGGGATGTAATTTCTGGATTTTGGCAACTTGTTTACTTAATAATTACATCTCCTTGTGTGGCTGGAAGCCCACAATCTGCACAATCATGCCGAACTTCCGGTTCAGCCGGAAACGTACTTCATACGCGGCGTCGGCGTCCGTTGTCCGGTTCGCGATGGTCTGCGAAACCTCATTGAGGCCAGCTGCTGCTGTCGCAAGTCGTTCCGTGCTGCTGCTGGAGCTAATGGTGCTGCCAATGTGATGATACCTGCGCTTGTACCCGCTCCCGGAGCATTGGAGCGGGGCATACGGCTCCAGGGAGGGAAGCGTCGTGTTGAACAGCATTGATCTCTTGTCGGACTTCAGGCGTCGGGTTCCTATGTACGAGATGGCCTGCACCTGGATGTAGTACGAAGAGTTTGGCAGCAGCTTCTTGATCTCGAATTGGTGGGTCTGCAAGCATTGCCAGCTGATAGAAATAAGGGTTTTTTTTAGGATCGAACAAAGCGGGCTACTCACGTCCTTCACGTAGGTATCAAGAGTGATCATGGAGGCCTCCGCACTGTTCACATACAGCGACCAACTGATCTTGTACTTCTCCACCGGGAGATTCGACTTGGAGGGACACCACATCAGTTTCACGTTCATGTAGCGGCCATCGAACTGCTTCGCAACGATCTGCGAATCGATTGGGGCCTTGGGCGGCTTGGGGTCTGGGGTGCATTAGTTGTATAAATTAATTAATTTGTTTACTATTTATTAGTCTTGTTACTTACTGCCCGTCGAGGGGAAGGGATCGCTGGGTTGTGAGTAGCCGCGGAACCCAAATGCGTTTACGGCCGCTACCCGGACCTCGTACCAGCGACCTGGCCGCATGTGAAAAAAGATATATGTGCTGTGGGGGAGGAATAGCAGGAATATCAGGATAGTAGGATCAGATATAGAATTCAACCTACTGCTTGCTGTGTCCAATGTTCTCCTCCATGATCTTCTCCACCTTCTGCCACTGCCAGGGACCAAGTTTGCGGGTCGCAAAGTGCCGGCCAATGTGAGAGCGCACCTCCACGTGGAAGTAGTAGACTAGCAGCGAGGACTCGATCTTCAGCTCCACGCCATGACCCCGCGACCTCTTGAAGTACAAGATCTTGGGTATCGGTGGCAACTGAGTGTTGTTCCTCACGCCCAGGGGTTCCACGCACATGGGGCCGCAGCTGGAGGCGCAACACTTCTGCACCTCGGGGCATTCGTGGTCGTACTGGCAGTTGTCCAGGCAAGAGAGCCTCAGACGCGTCTGTCTTCCGATTTTGGGACATCCTCCGGCCCTGGGACCCAGTAACTTGTTCTGTATGCACTGGTCCAGGCACTGATCCCTTTCGGTGAACGAAGGCTCTCCGCCACATCTCGCCAAGCACTGCAGCTCCAGTATCTTATCCTTGACATCGTTGCTATCCCGGAACCAGTGCGCCACCCTCTGCCGCTGCAGCTGATTGAACGAGGATGATGTGGAGGCGGAGGAGGTGGCTGAGCAGGAGGAGTACCACTGGCCTAGAAGGAGCAGCGCCAGCAGCGCTGCTTGCACGCTGCTGCCCATCCGAACCAATCCCATCCTCGGTGTGTGCAATCTGCAAATGATCATCAAGCGTCAGGTGATCAGCTCTGCTCTCGGTTTCTGGACATTCCGTGCGTTCGTAATTTGTGCCGATCATCAGCAGCCAGCCGCCCGTTGATTATGCTGAAGGATCGCCCGCTCTGTTCTGTCCCCGTTCTGATCCCAATGCCTCTGATGTTCGATCGCGGTGAGAACCGAACCGGTTTCACCCATTTTGCATGACCAACTAACTAATCATTCCTCGCATTTGTGTGCCGCCCGGCCCCGGCCCCCGTCCCGACTCCGAAGTCGAGGCAATGAAAATGCAAAAAATACATAAATGTATCTCAAGTGCTTGACAGGACTTCAAAGCGCGCATCATAGTGCGTGCCACGAGAGCATTGGACGGACGGACGGACGATCCCTACACTCCAACTATGACTCTCTGATGCCCTACATTAGATTTAAGGATGAATTTAAATGATATTAGAATATATTTGTGGTAAATATGTGTGTATGCAGTAATTCTTACGGTAATCATTAGCATGTAACTAGAACCGATTGGGAATTATAGTAAAAAGCAAGCGATAAGTGCTCCTTTTTCGTAATTCGTCTCTGGAAACCCTTTATCATGGACAACATTGTTTTTGTTCCCTAAATCATTAAATCTAAATTAAAATTACATTAATTTGTTCTGAACAAATAAAAGTTAACCTTTTCTTTAGTTATTTCTGTCAAAAAGGAACCTTTTTAATACAGCAAACTTTCCGAGCTTTTTGTCTAGAAAATAAACCGTTTAACCTATACAGGGGTGCCACAGAAAACAATAAGGCTTTTAAAACACTTTAAAATGTGTCTAAAAGTATGCAATCAAATACTTGAGGTACCAAATTTGAGTAAAAATTCGTGTTATTTTTACGATGTAATATTTTGAAGTTTTGGACACCTTTTAAAAGGAATTTATAACCCAAGTGATATCTGTAGCACCCCTAAAAATAAACAAGGTAATATCATGAATATCTAAATACATTTTTTAAGTGTAGTAATCTTCGCACCTTTCCAAAACTTCGTCAACTTTTGAAAGCATAATTTTGCATGGACAATTTCCAGGAAGCCCTGCTGCTGCACAGATTCCTTTAGAACTGTTTACCTTGGCCATGAGCAATGTGCTCGCCGCGATTCCATGTAGGGGATTTAGCACGCAAATGGGAAACTAATGTTTTATGGTATGGTCGATGGTCGTCGGTTTATGCTGTTTTTGTTGCCGTTCGACTGCGTGTGAATGTGCAGGCAGTGAAAACAAAATCGAGAAAAATACGACTACGACGAATGTGCGAGAGCTGCAAGTGGATGTCACCACATCCACAGTCACAGCCACATCCACAGGGGCAGCAGCACCACCAGCAGCAGGAGCTTCATCAGATCACATCACAGAAGCCTAGCCAGCAGATGCCGCACATACCAAGGCGATACAGACACTCTGGGAGCAGTCGAGTGGAGAAGTGGCAGCCAGGAGGCAGATGCCGTGCCGTAGCTCAGATCCAATATATCCCACAGTTGGGGACAGAAGGGTAGGAGTGCAGTCAATGTATCCTTTTTTATGCACAACTTCAAAGGTTGGCTAAGCCTTAGAAGAAGTTATTAGATTCATTATTTGAAAAAAGTAACATATTAATTACTTTTTTAAAACCTATCACCTTGATCTTTAGACCCCCAAAGAATGGTAATAACAAATAAGAAAGAGTCCAATTACCTCAATTGTCCCAGTGAGGAACGCCCCTTCTGTCCTATTGTCTTGACCGCCGCTGTTGCGTACTGCGACTCCGACTGGGATGCGATCGTTTCGGGGGCAGAGGAGCCTGCGATATGCCAGGAGAGGGAGCAGCAGGGACTGACTGGCCCGGGGCGGCCTAACTGAGGGACATTAAGCGACAAATGAATGTGCGCGACGATCGACGCAAGAAGATGAAGCGGCGACTGCGACGATCACTAAGAGCAAGAGCAGACGAGATGAAATGCACCAAGTTCCGCGGAACGAAAAATTTGCAACAAAATTGGGCAGTAAAGCGTCGGCAATGCTGGGGCTTTGGGGGATCGTGGATCGGGGCCCGGGAATGGAAGGGAGATATAGATGGCGATGGGGATGCAGCAGCAGCATGCGGATCGCGACCACGACTCTTCCAGATGAATGGGTTCTGCGGCTGACGCTGATGAGACAGTCGCGCCGAGGATCGCGCCGGTCGTCGCAGCCAAGCTGGCTGCCGTTGCGTAGAGGCGATTAATTGCTTTTAACGATTCAAAAATTCAAAATTACTTGTTATGCTTCCACGCACACACAAAGGCGGAAAGGCACTTGGCGAGAGCATATAGCACATATAGCACACAGAGCCAGCACACACAACCGATGCACCGAGCAAATATTTCCTTTAATATTTAGAAAAGAATAAATCAAGTGACTTTCTTAGAATATTCTAACAATTATGTCTAGCCTTCAAAACAGACATTTTACATATTTAACACTTACTTTTTATCATTGTAACGATTTATAAAAATGTTTTTAATCCCTTAGGAAGTTGTTTTCTTTGCGAAGTAAGTAAATATATTATTTAACTACAGAGTTTTCTTAGAAAACAAAGTTTAAAAATAATTTAACATGCCCTTGTTCCTTTTTTAATGAAGATTGTCCAACTAAAAGTAATCCAGAGGTTTTAACCTTTTCGGAACGAGTTCTGTTTTTAAAATTTGAAATATTTCAAAATGTTAAAAAAGATCTTTGCCGGTTTACCCTAAAAGATCTTGTTCAGGATGTATAGCTGTTTCAAAAGGCAGCAACCTCTCCTCATCAGTATCCGCTGCTGTCTAGCATTTAGCATGAATACAAGCGTTTTTTCGTGATTTAGTTAGTTAAATTAAATAAAAATTTCTTCGATTAAAATGTGTAATATCGAAGGTGTGAGTGTCAGCATAATTTTTCCCAGTGCATGCACAGGGGAGTTGTTAAGGAGGGCAGCACAGATGGAGTTGGGTATGGGGTTGGGACGATGAGGATGGGGATGAGGGGCACTAAGATCCGGATCGATTTCGTCGTTGACGTCGTTGCTGTGATAAATCGTTGGTGGTTGCTGCTGTTGCTTTTGTTTTGCCTCCAGTTGCTGCAGCTCCTCCTCCATCTCCATCGCCATCTCCTCCACCTCCACCTTCATTTCCATCTCCATCCTCCAGCTGCCTTCGCCCGGGACTTAGTACAATAGCAAAAACACGAGGCCCGGCGACAATGGATGGCCAGCAGCGGGCCAGCAGTGCAGACCCAACAACAGTAAGGCGACCTCAAAGCAGCAGCAGCAGCAACTGTGTGTAATATGATGCAAATCGTTTAACACTTTGACCAACAGCAGCAACGTCATCGCATTGTTGCCTGGGCTTCGGCCCAAGTGCATTGGTGGTGCAAAAAAAAAAAAAAAAAACAAAACTAAATAAATAAAACAAAAAATAAAATAAATAAAAGTTAACGTTCAACGAGGGCAAACTCCAGAGGAGAAGGAGGCAAGCAAGTGTAACAAAACACCCCAAAAGGAGACGAGTCGAGGTCGATCCACCATCAATTTCGGGAACGCAGAGATATCAAATTGAGAACTTTGACGATCTGTTTCTGAGGAGAAGGCTTCCATTATCGGCCACGATCATTGCTGAATCACAGTTATCCGTAATGTAAATATTCACTGATTGTTTACTGTGGCGAAATAAAAGAAATCGTGCACGATTCCCTTCTCAAATAGCAGCGGGAAAAGCATGGTAATAGGCTGTGAGTCAGAAGAAGTCAGCGTTTTGAAAAATAACTTCTCATCAATAATAAAGAAAGAGAAGATAACAAATATTTTCTTGTTGTCAGTCAAGCTTGGATTTTTGAATTAAATTAGTTAAATATAAAGAAATGTATCTAGAAGAGAACTAGAAAATTAATTGAACTAACAAAATGGTTGGAATACAATACTTTCGTTCTGAATTATATTTTCGAGGCTATTTCCGAAAAAGGCTCGTTTATTGTATTAAAATAAAATGCAGGAGCTTCCACTTGTTAGATACTCGGTGTCGTTCCCTTTGTTGTCAAGTGATCGTGAGCCGGGATCATATTATGTGCCATTAAAGCCCCGCTTGGTAATCCAAGCAGTCCAAATGGAAGCCCATTTATGGGGTTCAAGCACCCATCTAGGCATGTGGGCAAGCCTGAGCTTAACCGGAGCGCATCCGAGTATAGGATGTGGATATGTGGAAGCGCTGTCCATGGCGGTGTCGTGTTCTATGTCATGTTCTGTACCTGAACCTGAAGCCTTTCTCAAGGTCCACCGATTACATATCTTGTTGTACTTCCGACGCGTAGATAGTATCAGGTATTACAAAGGAATATAATAGGAAGCACAGTGAAATTTGAATCTGAAAGGATTTGGCGGAAGTGCATATTAGATAAGGTTTGGGAAATTCGGATCCGTGTGGATTTTTCGCTAGTTAATTATCTAATTATGTTTGGTTTTATATTGCAATAGAAAAATGTAAAAGAATTTGACAAACTTTCAGGTATTTTTTACAAATTACAAAAGTAAATTCAGACACGAAAATATGACCAACTCAATGATTAATAAAGTAGATCAGATACCTAAAAGTTAAATTAATGTAAACTCAACGCTTAGGTCAGAAAAGTCGGTCAGTTTGAATCAATATATTTATTTGTTCTCATAGGACTGTGAACAATATGCTGTAGGAATATAAGTTCTAAATGGTTTAGGACAAGTTGCAAAAGTTATCTTCTTTTCTGACAAATTTGTTCAGAAAATATGAAAAGATTTATTTACCAGGGGATGTCTTTGAAGACTAACTCCTATAATCATATTGTTTGTGTTTCAAAACTTAAAACATAGTCTACATAGCTTATAAAACATTTACCAAGTTTCCCAATCCCACAAAAATTAGTTTTCTCAGTGTCTTATAGGCTTCTTTCTGATTGTAATAGCGAATGAAGAAAAGGCCGGTGCCTCAAGTGTCCGGCGTAGAGAGCTTTCCCGTGTGACCACTGCAATGGTGCGGCATGTCACCCATCGCCATCCCGCTCCGCCACTAGCACCCCGCCCGCACCATCCTTACGCATCCGCAATTAGCACGAAGGCAATCTCATTTTACGCCGACGGAATCGCGCAAATGGCGAGTAGTGCGAAGCATTTATAGGTACTCACAATATAATGGAAACACTTTCGGGGAAACAATTTCGGATGCACTGGCTCCACTCCGCGATCTGCGCGGTCCGCGATCTCGAACACCTACGCAGCTAGAGCGCCTTCTTTGATGGTCGCCTGCCGCTGCCACTTTAATTCTTAATTCGCCGCCCTGTTCCGATTTCCGCTCCTGGGAGCTTGGAGCTGGCGACTTGAAACCCAAACTCAAAACCGAACCGAACCGAAACAGAAACAGAAACCGAAACCGAAGTGGGAGCTCTTTTCGTGCGACCGTTGCGTTGCAGCCGCCAAGAGAGAGTGACACACTCTGCCTGCAGGGCTCCATTGCCAGTCTCCCGTTCCGTTCGTCGCTCTCTCAGGCACAGTGGTCAAAGTGACTGATCTGGTTGCTCAAATAATATCCAATTGATAGAAAATTCAAGAAAAGCAAAGTTAAGTCAAGTCATTAGTCTTATATAATGTGAAAGCTATTGACCAACCGATATTGCCGTTTATACTCCCGCCATTATTTGCATATATTTATTCAATTAAAAAAATTTCTGAACCCTCACGCCCTCAAAATATGGCGTAAGCTAAAAATTTGAAAAACTTATATTTTTGACACCTGTTCCTAATAAAACGAACAACAATTTTGAAAGAATTTTAAAAAGCGGTGGTCATTTAGTAGAACGAGTTTTTTAAAGTCATTGTGCAAGGTGCACTCATAAAATTTTCTTCCTATGTTTTAGAAATCTCGCCTTTGAATCGGCCAACCC
>JAEIIF010011136.1:0-12775 GCA_018874455.1 Drosophila trapezifrons
GCAATTAATGTATTAATCACTTATTGAAAGTGCCCTATAGTCGTCTTGCTCGCACTTACGCAAAATCCAATGGTTGCTGTCAAGCTTCTTATGAAAACGCCAATTAATGAAGTTTTTAAAAACAGTGTTATGACAGGTAAGGAGGTGATAAGGAGGATTCCTTTCATACTGTTAAGCACCATTTTAATTAATATCAAAATATAATATTTTTTAATGAAGTTTAAGGAATTATGGCATCAATACTTAGTCCCAATATACCCCAAAAACACAGGGTAAGTTTTATAAAAAATGTTTCAACTCGAAGCGGCAACGTCTGAATGCGAATGCATATGGATGTGGTGGAGGATGGGGTTGGGTTGGCTTGGGTGTTCATCCGGGGGTGGTGCTACGGGTGTTGTTTTGTGGCAAAGTGTGTGTGTGTGTTGTGTGTGACCCACATGGGTGCCGTTGCTGTGGCTGCGCCATTTGCCTCCGGGCGGTCTTTCGCGCTCCATAGGTGTCTCTCTGCGGAATCAGGATTGGGACTGGGACCGGGATCCCAACTGGCACTGGGGCTGGGGCTGCACCTTTGGCTCGCGCTTCTCTTTTTCATTTGTTAAAAAAATGTGAAAAATTAAAAATATTGTACGCGTACACCACAGACAACAAGAGAAGGGAGTCTGTGTGGGCTGCTGCTCCTCTGTTTTCCCGTGATACTTTGCCGTGTTCCTTTTATGCATATTTCCCACAACACATTTTGGAGCCGAGGCATTCGGGCTTAAATCATCCAAAGGGGTGCCTCTGCTGCAGTGGGGACCATAGCCGTAGTTAGTTCGCGGCCGAAGTTGGGCTTATCCCATCAACGGCATCGGAGGTGCCACACTCCAGCAGCGGCGGCGCCCCCATCTGTTGATTTATGTCCGGAGTTTGCGTTCATTTATCATTACAGTTGAAAGCATTGCCGCTTTGTTCCCGCCCGGTTCCTTGCCTTTTTTATTATTGCACAATATGCACAGCGGCGGCGAAAGAATAATACTTTTAATATGGGCTATTTTTTGTCGACTCTCCCAGGTGCCAAATGTGGTGCTTATCAGTGCAATGCTTTTACCATTTACATTTTAAACAACCCCAATCGATGGAGTTCCGGGGGAGGGAAAGAAAACGATTGCCAAGCCTCAAACATAGTTAAATTTAAAGTTTTAAATAAATAAGCAGCTGCCAAAGTTGATTTAAAAAGCTCTATTTCTAAATAGGAAATGTATTATTCCTTCAAATAAATACTTTCTTGAAGATTTAATTTTAATCAAATCGTATGAGTAATTAAATCCAATAAAAACCGTTTTTTATATAATTACATCAAATAAAAAGATGTTTTCATTAAGATAAACCTTTTTTAAATTTTAGTTTTAGTTTGATTAACTTTGTCACATTTTATTTAGAAAGAAAAATCAAAAGTTTGTAAGTAAACCAAACGGCAAACTTTTTTTATAAATTAAAGAACATAAACAACAGTTTTTATTATAATAAACCCTTTCGGGATTTTAATTTTAATTTAATTTAAGTTTAACACCTTTATGCATACACTTTATTTTACAAATAATCAAAGAAAAGTGATATACTTACTCCCTTCACTCTTATCACCAAAATCTACACTTTAACTAGACTTTAAAAATCGTATTTGCATTGCTTAAAAAATCATTTAGCTAGATGGCCTTTCGTCCACTTCGTCGACCCCGCTTAATTAAGGTCCCTTTCCGGCAGGAATTTTTTAATTCCATAAAAACAAATACGAGGACGAGCATTGGAGACAACCGTAAAAGCACAGCGAGCCTCGAACAAACATCCGAGGAGGGAGGAGACGAGCAACGAGCTCAAAAAGCGACCATCATCAGCAGTCGGTTGTGTTTGCGCAGTCGTGGGTAAAAAATTCAAAAACATAAACGGAAATTACCACAAAATAGAAACCGCAGAGCTCCAAGCCGGCAGAACTGAACCGAACCAGAACCAGAGCCGAAACCGAAACCGAAACCGCTTTTGGTAGCACATGAACATGGCCATCCTTTTGGGGTGCAGTGTCCTTGCTGGCAGCACTGTTGTTGTTATTTCGCCGCAATCTAGCAGGACAATCTTTTGATTAACATTCTTGGCTTTTTTTGGGGGGAAATTAGTTTTTATGTTTATTACCTGAACCATTAAAGGGCGCTGACAATGCTCGGAGCGAACACGAAATGGACTTGTAAGCGAATATTCCGGAGATACTCGTATTCCGGGACACACTCCGCCCCAGCTGATGATGACAGGATGTCGAAAAGCGGACCAAAGGAACGATCCCAATCAATACTTCTGGCTCCTGGCCAGATGCGGACCAGCAGCCACTTAATTAATGCAAATGGCGGCCACTCGTTGATTTTAATTTAGATTAGAGACTTATTATGTAAATCGAAAATTGTGAAAGCGAACGAAACGAAACGAAACGATACGAAGCGAGAGCGGAAGCGGAAGCGGAGCTCGATGCCCTTGCGGACATCTTCAATTAAGCAATTAAATTCGGTGTCACAGACTTATCGAAGTCACCTGGCCGACGACGTGTCATTATCAAATGTTATTCGAAATTAATAAATGTCAGGGACAAGCCAGTCGAGGCCCAAAAGGCAAACACAGTTCATTTCGGCCGAAAGCTGACGTTTTAATTAACTAATCATGCTGGGGAAAATGCACGAGCCGGCTTACTTTTGTGCCGGGCCGGTCGCTCACATAAATTGAATTTGGTCCTTCCGGTAATCGCATTTGGCAGTCAGTGTCCTGCTGCGATGGCGGCCTGTCCTGGTCATCCTGCCGCTGCAGCTGCAGCTGGCAGTTGCCCCTTGCCCTGCCTGCCCTGCCTGCCCTCTGGCCGTTTTGACGGTGTTTTGTGTAGTAAATCAGTCGGCATTATTTGTCACATGCACAGCTTACGGTCTGATAACGAATATTAATTTTGCACCTGGCCAGAGGTAGGCAAGAATGCGAAATGAAAACTGCCGTCGGCAAACTTATTATGTCCTGCCCGCCCCCCGTCCCTGCCACCATAATTCACCAGCTCATTGCCTGTGACCCCGGCCGTAATAAATTCAGGACGAAGTCCGGTGACTTAAGCCCGGGCGGTAATTAAATCAAAAGATGTCAACTGCTAATGGAAAACAAATATTTTCCATAATCGTTTCGAGAATCCTTTTTTGGTTGTGAATGCCAAGATAGAGGCGAGCTTAGATAAACGATTTAACATTAATTTATGTACGCATCATATGGAAAATATTCCTGCATTTCCTGTAAATAATATTATAGTTTATTTATCGTTCCTTTTAAATTTACAGCTTCTTTAATATGTGGCATAATTTTGGCAAAATGTACTGCTTTTAAAGAAACAAATCAATTTGGAAATCAACTATTTCGTCCTTTTTTGTGCAATATTGCAACCGCAAATGAAAGTGTTGGCAATTTCGCACATTTCAAACTGTTTGTGGTTTGCCAAAAAAATGTTTTTGGCCTTAAAAGAAATGGTAATTTCCCATATTGTGTATTAATTAAGGCAGTGGCCTTTAGTTTGAAAGCAGAGACACACAGGACTTGGCAGTTGCATTGTGGTTACTACTCACAGCATTGAACTTTATTTCTTGGAAGGCCTCTCGCTACTTGTTTGATATTTGATGCCTGGCCAAAAATTGCAATTAAATTTGCGCCACAAATTGCACAAATTGACATCGAAAATAAATTTCCTGCCAGCGGCAGAAGCAGAAGGAGCAACAAAGGACTGCAACTAAACATTTTTAACGACTCGAAGGAGTAGTGTCGGCAGGAAGCGACTCCTGCGCTGCCAGCTGTTCTCCTGCTCCGGTGTTAAAGTGCATTATATCCTGTGACCCCGGGGCCCGGGCCGACCCCCTTTTCGGCTCGACTTTGCGGGCTGCCAGGTGAAGTTAGTGCTACCTGAAGTTTTAGACCAAGTTGTCGGCAGGCGCTTCTCGTGTTGCCTAAACAGATTAAGCCCCCCAACACATGTGCTCTGCAATTTTACGCGTTGCCACCCAGCTCAACCACGGAGCCACCGAAACGCCGCATAGCCCACCTCCGCATCCTGGCATCCAGGCATCCTGGCCCGGGGGCTGCTTCGCATAACCGCCGCATTAATTCCTAGTGCCAGACACCTTTCTCGTTAGCGGTTGCCCCAACTTATTTAATTTCACAGAGTCTCCGCCGCGGCGCCTCAACTTTGCTTGCTTTGAGTTTTGCGTGCGCGGAAAATGTGCACTTGCAGGAAAATCAAACCAGAAATTAAGCTATTATAAGCGACGCACAGTTAGTTTTTGATAGAAATTTTGCTTAAAAATCAGGGAATTATAAAAATATGGCTTCTGGAAGTAAAAACATTGGTAAAAGTAGAGTTTACCAAAGTTATTCCATGCAACTTGTGATCCTAGGATCAAATATCGCATAAAGAGTTATAAGTTAGTCCCTTAGCTTTGGGATAATTTTAATTTATAAAGTCGTATTATAAAATGTAACTGTAGTGTGAAGAGTTTATTATTACAAATAAGTTATCGATATATCGATAAGAAATCGATATAAGAATGATCGAGAATCTGCGATCAATCCTTTATTTACAAGCCGGACGCGAACGCTTTTTGAAATTGTTGCGGAATAAAAAGAACATAAAATATACAGAGCCTATATCTGGCTGGATTTAAAAATTAAGAATTAACTTTTTTCCGAGTGTGAAACTGAGGAAATGGTGGCGGGCCGGAAGCTGGAAGAGCGGAAAACCGGCGACCGATGTGGGTCAGGCTCAGACACTCGGGCAAAGTTAAATAGCTTTAGTGTGTTTATTCAAATCCCAAATTGTCGACATCTTGTTTTGCCGTATTTAATTATCGAATGCATCAGCAACAGTTGCCGCTTTTCCGAGCGACACTTGGAGCTTGGAACTCTCACTCCCCTCACGTTCATCGCGACCCGCAGGCGATGCGGGCTTTTCAGATTTTTCCCCGAATTTTCCGTATATAATTTATGGTCTGCGAGGGATTTGCACGCGGCCTTAGTTAAGGCTAACGAATGCGCATACGTGCGCTCACGTAGCGGCAAAGATAAGGGCACAAACTATGCTGGATGGATATCGAGTGGAGGCCAGGACGAACATGTTAACAAGGGATTTTTGAGTCAGCCTTAAACGATGGAATTTAAGGCTACATAGACTTCAAGGTATGTTATTGCCTACAAACTCAATTGATAGAAGGGATAAGGTATGATACATTCAAGAACCTAATTCATAATGGAATAACATTAATAATAATAAAGGTTTTACACATTTAAGAAAATTATCTGGATGGGTTCAGATAAATTACTAATAGAAGGGAAAATTTATTTGCAGTCTCTGAGCATTCTCCGAGTTTGGCTTCGAATAACATATATTCCTAGAGAGTCATATGAAGAACATGTTAGTTGTGCATACGTTTTTTTACTCCCTTTTATATACCAAATATATTAAAGGCTCATAGTAATTAAGCTTACGTTTACTTAAATATTTTTTAAGCTGCTTGGATTGTAATTCATTTGTTATATAAATCACAGAGCTTAATGAATTTAATCACATTACTGGAAATCCATTAAATTACTTAATGTTCATCACAACATTTACATAATTGAATTGTATTTAAAAATGCCTGCCAGCCAGATTGCTCTGCACATGGCTGTGGATTTTTCAAATTCGATTTAGTGAGTCTTCTGGCATTTGTAGTAATAATTTTATACATTTCATGCAATGCTGAACTTCGGGCCGAGAGTAGAGTTCAAATTCCATTGTCGGATCAGAGGGCTTATGGCACTAACTGCTCGGGGCATAATTAAACGCTGTGGAATTTCATTATAAAATTCGCAGACATTTGCCAGATGCCGGGAGTTTTACATTTCCACCGACTGCCTCTTTTTTAGGGGGGGACCGGCAGTCAACTCCTTGAGGCCTTTCATTGAAACAAATTTGCTCGGGTATTTTCTCCCGCTATCAAATATTTTCTTTAAGTTTCGTTTAGACTCCGGCATGGGGTATTCCCATTTCTGTAAATTTTCCCCTTTTATTTTTTTAAGCTATTTTAGTTAATTTTCTAGCTCTATTTATTTGTACGTTTCACTGAATAAAAAACTACTTATTTGGATATTTTTTTGTGATGGAAAATCAGCTGGCAGTGTATTCCAGTGTCGCCTTCAAGGGTCATAATTTCCATTTGTTACTTATATTGAAATATGCTCGTTACGCGGTAATTCTACTTGCAAACTCAGTTCGCCGTACACACAACCCAGACTTGGAGGATATTGGGCTTTCCCACTGTGCGACCCTTCGACCGAGTTGATTTTTCACAATTTCCGGTCAAGCGAGAGCTGCCCCGGCACCAAATGGCGGAAACGTAATTTGGCTCTTGGCCATTATTTTCGGTTCTGACCGCAGAGCCAGAACCAGAGCCGCAGCCGGATTCCGCCGAGGATGGCGACCAGAGCCTCATCATAATCGAAGCCACGGAATTGAAGTGCTGCGGCACAATGCGGTTTCCGCTGCCAGCTGATTGGCTTCCGTTTCCGCTAATTTTTGGGGAACTTGGCGCGGCTTTTCGGACTCTTCCAGCTGCCTTTGTCGCAATTGTTTTGACCCGGACAGCCTTCAAAGGATCTGGGGGCCCAGTTGATTAGATTCGAAGCTCATTTCGCTGATAGAGTTCGGTTTACGGCGAAATCGAAAGGAAAATTGGTTATCGCTGGAAGATGGGCCAAATGGGACGCCGGCTTACTTCTATTGGTATTTCAATCATTGTCGGTACTTGATATATCAGAAAATATTAAATAGAAATTAGCTAAAGCTGTAATTTAATATAGCAAACATTTAAATTGCTTATGAAGGTGATTATTGGGATTTAAATCTGCAAATAAATATATATATTTTGTTAATTGGTTGTCTAACTATTAAAATTTGGTTAAACTGGAGATTAATTTGTACTTGTTCAGTCAGAAATAAATAGTTTATCTTATGTTGAAGGTATTAAGCTTAGTCTGCACTTTCAATAAACCGGTTAGCTTTCCTAAAATATAATTTAAAGTAACCTCTCCATCAGATCCTTTGACTCAAAGAAAACCTACACATATGGCAGCGCAAAGAATAATGTTGCAAGAAAATCAGCGAGTGCAAAGCTCTGAAAATATTCAGGAAACCCCGCGGCCAGCAAAGCAATTCAAAATCCTTTTCGGCTCCTTCTCATATCTTCCGTAGGATTCTTTTATTGCCCTGCATATTCGCCGTGTCTAAGCCACATCAAATATGCATTCGAAATGGAAGTTTAAAACCTTATTACTGGCCAGTCGAGCGGGGACCGAGCGGGGAAAAATAAATATTTTATGGCGAAAATATTGCAGCTCGGACAGGGACAATGTATGCACAACTGACCCGGGTCCTGGAGCTGGCAAGGACACAGCTTGGACTTGGACCAAAATCTAAATGCCTGCTCAGAGCCAGCAGGGCTCGCCCTCGTCCTGGTCCTAGTCCTTTTTTAAATTGTGTAACAAATTGTTCCCCGGGGACGAATTTGGATTAAGTAAAAAAGGGTTTATTTACGATGCCATACATAACGGTCGTCCCGGCTGTCCGACCGCCTTTCTTGGCCCTTTTTTTATTACGTGCCCAATACTCAATTTGGCCATATTTAAATTCATCGTCTATTCCAGGCCAGCCGGCGGCCATTTCGTATGCACATGGAGGCGAGTCCAAGTGCGGATCCGAGGGCCGGCTCCCAGGAGTGGTCGGCAGATCTATTGAGTGGTTATTTGAATTGAACTTTGAGGTTGAATTCGCTTCATTTTTATGTTATTTATTATGCCCAAAGCTGGCCCCCGAAGGCACTCGACTCTGTGTGTGTGTGTGCCGAAAGTGTTGAAGTAAAATGAAATACAGCCCGTACATAGCCCGGAAAAAAACATGCTTGCAAAATGTTTAGGCCAATGCTGGCCGAGATATAAATTTCGGCCATAGGTAGGTAAAACTTGTTTACACAAATTTCTGCCGCTCTGCCCGTTGTTCTTGGCCAGCAGGCGCCGCCGGGTCGAACCGAAGCAGCTGCGGGGAAATTTACAAACAATTTAGTTGCGACGCGACGAGCTGGCATCTTGATAATATTTCGATTTATGCCCCGAATTTCTGTTTACCCCACTCGCTTTGGACAGAGGCGTCGCGGCAGTGGGGGATTGGCCTAAGGGGATAATTGTTGAGAGAGAGTAGAGACCATATTACAAAAATCTTGCTCTCTCGATCTGCATTCAATAGGTTTTATTATCTTATATCTGCGCATTGCACAACTCTTAAGATTCTCTTGAGATTTCAAATCTCTCGCAGTGGCGCCCGCAAGTATGCTGTAAAATATACGTTTCAGATTTCTTAAAAAAATATTTCAGTGCATACTTTGCCGTCAGAGATAACTGAACGAATTGCTACATTCTACCAAATAATTACTTTAGTTTATTTCTGATAAATTAAAAGTAATCCATTTAGGCTATACATTTAAATTGAGGCTTTGTTTGCAATACTTCCCAAGTAAAAACTTGGTTTAATAATATTATTAGAGACACAAACTTATACTGGGGTGCTCCAGAAATCACTAGAGTTTTCAAATCACTTTAAAATGTGTCTAAAAGTATGCAATAAAATATTTTATGCTCCAATTTCAGTGCAAATTTGATTATTATTTTACGATGACACATTTTGTAGCATAGTTTTAGACACCTTTTTACGTGATTTCAAAACGCTAGTGATTTCTGGGGCACTCCCGTATATCTTACAATGCACTTGACTCTAGAAATTTTGTAAAAATGTCTTTTAGCATCACAGTTTATTTTTTTCGGCGTGTACAAAAAAAATCCTTTGTTTTTACTTGTCTCTGCCGAGGAAACTTTTCGGTTGAACTTTTTTGCGGTGCTCCGCCCACAAAAACCAAACCAAACCGAACCCAGCCCCAGGTCTGTCACACACGGTAAACTTCAAACTGTAACGATTCGGAACTGATGTCACCTGAGCTGGCTGCCGAGGCTTTTGCGCTCAATTTGACAGACAGCAGTGGCTTGGATGATTGCGGATGAGCTCGTAACTAAGTTTGCAGCCGAGCCGTCGGTCCAGGACCAGAACAGCCTGCTCCTGGTGGCCAGGAAATGCTGACAGTCCAACGAGTTTGATGGATGCGAATGCAATTCACAACAATACTTGTCCCACAATCACTGATAGGTAAGGAAACGTTCGAAACTCTTGGGGATTATTCCCGATGAGTCACTTATTTCTACAGATCCTTATAATTAGATAAAAGCTTTATTTTTGAAGTTATTTATTGTCAATAAAATAAATTATATGAGATAGATCGATCAATGCATGCTTGGGTTTTTTTGTGGTAAAACTCAGGCGTAAGCAATCTCAGGGGAATCACTTAGAGTCGTTAAATCGGCCATTCATTGGCGAATGATAAGGAAATCCCAGTATTTCTTTCTAAATCTGGCTGGCTCTGAGTATATAAAAGCATCTCAGCTCAGTCTTCCCCAAACAATTGATCTGTTCAGTACTCACAATGAGCTTTAATTTATTCTCGATCTTAGTCATCAATATTTTAGCATGCATATACGCGGAAAAAACTTGTGAAATATCAACGATTTGCGGCAATGCGGCTTCCATACGATCTCAGATGATTGCAGTGCGGTAATGATTTAATTTATTAAAAATATTATATACAAAAGTAGTCAAAATAAAATAACAGAAATAATATTATTATTATTATTAATTATTTCCCCATACTTTCCAGTGTGGAGCAGGAGCGACATGGCGAACTATTGGATGACCTGACCCAGAAATTGGACAGCTGCCTGTCCAAAGCTGGTGTGGAGACGAAGCTCTATGGGAAGAGTTGCGCTGAACCTTCGGTCCTGACCCAGCACAGTGAGATCAATGTGATTGTGGTGCCCGAGTACAGTAAACACCCATTTGTGGTGGCCTGCGATCAGCTGAGTCACGGCGGCGGCTGGACCTTAGTCCTACGTCGTACGGATGGAAGTGAGGACTTCTTCCGGGACTGGAATGACTACAAGAACGGATTCGGCAAGCTGGAGAATGAGTTTTTCCTGGGCCTGGAGAAGCTTCATGCCATGACTGCAGCAGAGCCGCAGGAGCTGCTCGTCCTGCTCGAGGACAACGAGGGAGATAGGCGCTATCAGATGTACGACAACTTCAGGATTGGATCAGAGGAGGATGGCTTCGCGCTGGAGTCCTTGGGCAATACCTCGGGCAACGCTGGCGATGCTATGGCCACCCATTTGGGTCAGAAGTTCACCACCAAGGATCGGGACAACGACAAGCACGCCACGGTCAACTGCGCCACTAATTACAGCAGTGCCTGGTGGTACAATGCCTGCCATCACAGGTAAGAGCTTGGAGAATATTGTTTAACTTATGTAATTTATAAATTAATATATTTAAATGTATTTAATATTATAGCAACTTGGCGGGCAAGTATGGCGATAACGCTCATGGCAAGGGCATCAACTGGTATCAATTTAAGGGGCACACCTACTCGCTGAAACGTGCTCAAATGATGATAAGACCGAAAAGGCAGTGCCACTGAAATAAATCATTTACTATAACATCATAAATCATCAGATTTTTTAATCAACAAATCGTAAATACCACATAAATTATTATTCTTAAGACATTCCTTCAGTTTGTGAGAGTTTAACATGTCATTTAAAAATGCCTAAACATTTACTTTGATTCTTTGAAGCTTTTTACTTAAAAACATACGCAAAACGATAAGCAAGTCGAATGTTTTTCATTTATTTATAAACCTGTAGGCTGTCAGTGCGGCTGATGATTAAGTAATTAGCGAGATCCAGGCGAACGAGGCCAATTAGCTGAAATGCGGAAATTAAGCACACATCACATTAGCCAGCGATGCGATCAAGAGGAGGTTCGAGTTCGAGAGGACTCGCAGGACTCGAAGGGCTGCTGCATTTCTTTTGCCGCTTTTTTGTGTGGCAATTAGCACGCCCCGCCGCACTCGCCATCGCATCGCAACTGGGGGATCCTTGGCAGCCGCATTCCTGCCGCAGAGAGCAAAATCCGGATACGGCAAGGAGCTGCATAAAGCGCACATTGAAAATTAATTGCGCCCAGCCGGTGCAGCGAGAGAAAATACGTACTACAAGGGCAATAAATATTCTACAAATCAAAGAAACATAAAGTTAGCTATTTTATTAATTTAGAATTTATTAATTTATTATTATTATTAATTTATTCCTAAATCATAAACATTTACCTTGCTTTTTGGTCAAGAACAAACAATGTCTCTTCAAGTGCAAATCCAGTCCTTAATCTTTGTAATAAATCAGAAAACTGATATTGCAAAACACTTTTTGCTGAGTGTATGCAAGTATACATCCCCTTGGTGGTGTATGGGTTCCCAGGTACGTGCGTGAGCAACACACCGCAGGAACAGGAGCCAGGGCAGGACATGGAGGGCACCCTTCGCCCAGGCGCTGTGGTGGCCGCGTGGTTCGCCTTTTATGAAAAATTAATTCGCTTTTGTACCGCAATAATATTCCCCTTTATCCGTGAAAATTCCCCTTGACTGTGCTGGCAACCGGAGCGTATGATTAATTTTTTGTCCCGGTCTGAACAAAGTGTTGCCTCGAAGATTTTTCGGTGTTTGCTGGGCTTAAGTGGCTCTCATTCGCATGCCAATTAAACTCCATTGGGATTACTTGACGGAGCTCCCTTAAGTTAAACTTTTGACATAATTTAAATGCCAATAGGCAGCAATAAATAAGTTATAACTATAAAGTAAAGTAAGGATGAAAATGTATGGGATTATTTTGATACAAGCATTCGTTGCCAAAACCTGTGGGATGGCAACTTTTGCGAATCAAGTGCAGGCACCAGAAACTTCTACTTTTCCATCACATGCCACGTCGCTTGGTGATTCCGCACCCGAACTTGTAATTCCATAAAACTTCTCGGTCTGTTTAGTGCTCGGCACAACCGAAAGTGCAGCAGCTCGGCCAACAGATAGAATCGCTTATTTTCGCCACAACAAACAATGCATATTTCGCCACACCGCAATGGCAACAGCCAGGACGACGACGACGGAACCAGTTACCCAGCAGGATCTTGGGGAAACTTTTCACAATGCTCCCGAGTCAGGGGGGCTTTTTCGGAATTTTTCCAGGGCACATTTCACATTAGGCAAGGGAAGCCGCAGAAAATTATGCAACACAATATGAAATGCATTTGAAAGACAAGTGAATCTTGTCAAGTGGCAGCAGGGCAGCCGACGGCGGAGCGCCAGGCAGTCTCGCAGAGCACTTGAGTCGGTGCTTTAATCAAAAGTCAAATATTTCATGCCAGCCGGACAGGCTCTGGAAAATCTCTCGGTCCTCCGCTGGGTGTGTGTGGCTGGAATGGTGGTGTGCTGAATGTATGTGTAGAGCATCTGCTGTCGGGATGCAAATGCAGCCGCCGCTAACCCGCACAATAGACACCGACATCGCCGTCAACGCCTCGTCTTCCCTACACATTTTTTAACACTGAAAGAAATGAGTTGTAAGTAATGGATAATTTTTAGATTTGTTTGTTTTTTATGTACTTTGTTCTTAATTTCTAAAAAAAAAAAATAAATAAATAATTTAGGTGCTCCTAAAATCACTAGGGTTTTGAAATCACTTTAAAGGGTGTCTAAAAGTATGCAATAAAATATTT
>JAEIIF010011164.1:0-10449 GCA_018874455.1 Drosophila trapezifrons
GGCCTAGGACACCGCCCTTTCACGGCGGCAACACGGGTTCGAATCCCGTACGGGACGCCATTGATTTTATTGGATAAAATCATAAGGCCATAAGAGCGTTAATGGTTCAACTGAACCACTACAGCTCAAACTCATTAGCGATGCTCCACAGACAGATCGGATCAAACTTCCGATAAACACGTCGAAGCGTGACTGGATCGGTTGCAAGCCAATCTGATGCCTGATCGGTCGGCACATCCGGCCCATGGCAAACCATGCAGCCACAGAGCGCTTGATGTGATGTGATGTGGTGTCGGCTTTCATGTCAGCCCTACTCACTCGCATGCTTTAGCGAATAATCAGTACAGGCCGTTGAGAACTGGCTTCCGGCACCACTGGACGACATAGTTAGCGGTCTGCCAGCGTTTTTGACTTTTTTCATTTCAACTCGCCCGCGCGTCGGAACGTAAGGACAGTCGGGACCGCGTTTGCCACCTACCGCTATCCCAAGCTATCGACGAAACCAGCCCGGACAGAATTGTGTTTCGACACTCCAGCTTCGGTGCAATTGCACCGGAAGTCTTCCTGCGAACCCGCCGATCCAATACCGTGACGTCCATCATCCGCGCACGGTCCAACATGCCCTTGCCGTTCAATGACCCACGACGGACCTGTTCATCAGCCCGATCAGCAGTTCACTCCGTTTCTCCGACGCCATCTACAGATGCCGCCGCTTTCCAGTGCCCGGAATGATCAATGATGCTGCATAGCAGATCATGCCATTCAGAAAGTCTTTCCATGAAGGAAACGCAGAAGCTGACGTATCCAGAGACCTTCGGAAATAGCTGCGCTCTCAAAAAAGACTCAAAAATACGGTCTTGCACTCCATTCAGATTTCAAACCGGCCAACAAATACAAACGCATAGTGATTATTTTAATTCGTAGCGTCCCTTGTCACAGTCGGGCGACAACTTATGCTTACCCTTCATTGTCACATGAAAACCGTATCAGAGGAGCATCGGTCATTGGCCACGCCTCAAGCCGTCGATACCAAATTGACCCAGGCCGCAGTTTTTATGGTCGCCACCCTCAACGATGGCGTCCCCGCATCGGCAGCTCCCCAGATACGTGACCTGCTGGGCGATCTTTCCTCTCTGGTACGTGGCGTGGGATTTCGTGTTCCTGACGGACGTCTGAGCTGCGTAACGGGAATTGGTTCCAACGCCTGGGATCTTCTGTTCGGCGCCCCACGTCCGAAGGATCTCCATCCGTTTCAGGAGATCCACGGGGTGCATATCGCCCCTTCGACCCCCGGCGATTTCCTGTTCCATATCCGCGCCACACGCATGGACCTCTGCTTCGAACTGGCCAGCGTGATCGTCTCGCGTCTGGAAGGCGTGGCGACGATTATCGATGAGGTGCATGGGTTCAAGTATTTCGACGAACGGGACCTGCTCGGCTTTGTCGACGGCACCGAGAATCCCTCCGGTCAGGCGGCGATCGACGCCACGCTCATCGGTGATGAAGATCCTGCCTTTGCCGGTGGCAGCTATGTCATTGTCCAGAAATATCTGCATGACATGAAAAAATGGAATGCGATGCCGACTGAAACGCAGGAAGACGTCATCGGTCGCAAAAAGCTCTCCGACATCGAACTCGCTGACAGCGCCAAGAAAAGCTACGCGCATAATGTGCTGACGAATATCGAGGAAAACGGACAGCAGCTTCAGATTGTCCGCGACAATATGCCATTCGGAAAAGCCGGTCAGGGCGAGTTCGGCACCTATTTCATCGGTTACGCCCGCTCCCCCGCGCGGACAGAGCAGATGCTGCAGAACATGTTCGTGGGAAAGCCACCGGGCAACTACGACCGGCTTCTCGATGTCAGCACAGCTGTCACCGGGACGCTGTTCTTCATCCCGACATCCGATTTTCTGGACAGTGCCCCTGACCTTGCGCCACCGAACAACACGCCCGCAACGCCAGAGACACAGCCAGATCAGACCGATACCTCCCTGAGCATCGGCTCACTGAAAGAGGAACAGTGATATGAACAATCTCCATCGCCATCTCGCCCCCGTTTCCGGAGCAGCCTGGAAGGAAATCGAAGAGGAAGCCTCGCGCACCCTTCGACGTCACCTTGCCGGACGGCGCGTGGTTGATACGTCCGAGCCGCACGGCGAAGCATTCGCAGGCGTCGGAACAGGACGGTTCAGCGCGATCCAGACGCCCGATGCTGGCGTCCGCGCCGTGAAGCGTGAAGTGCTGCCACTCGTGGAACTGCGCGTCCCCTTCACCCTGTCTCGTGAAGAGATCGACGCCGTGGACCGCGGCTCTCTGGACTCGGACTGGCAGCCGGTGAAAGACGCCGCCAAGAAAATCGCTTACGCCGAAGACCGCGCCATCTTCGATGGCTATGCGGCAGCCGGTATTCAGGGCATCCGTAAAGGCACGTCCAACGCTCACCTGAAACTGCCAGCTTCTCCCAAGGACTATCCCAAGGTGATCACTGAAGCGCTGGATGTCCTGCGTCTCGCCGGTGTGAACGGTCCTTACTCGATCGTTCTGGGTGCGCAGGCCTGGCTGGCTGTGAACGGCGGCGATGATGAGGGCTATCCGGTCCGCAAGCATATCGAAAGTCTGATCGACGGAAAGCTCGTCTGGGCTCCGGCCATTGAGGGAGCGTTCGTCGTTTCCATGCGTGGTGGTGATCTGGCGCTCGATATCGGTCAGGATTTCTCGATCGGCTATCTGAGCCACACAGCGGAGACGGTCGAACTCTACCTACAGGAAAGCTTCGTTTTCCGCGTTCTGACCAGCGAGGCGACTGTCGCCATTGATGCGGCATCAAAACCGGCGTCCTGAACAGCGGAATATTTGCTTAGCTGTTTCGTTTAATCCTTTGCAATGCTACAGAAATGATGTGAAATCTTCTGTAGCATTCGTTACAGCTCTGCATGATTTCTGAGAAGGATCCATCATGTCACATGACCACGCACCCCACGTTTCCAGTTCACTTCACGACCTCGCTCGTAAAGCCACGCACTCTCCAAAGCTCCTGACGAAGGAAGAAGTTATTCTTCTCGCCGAGCATGTGCTGAAAGGCGGAGAACACGCGACCGAGCAGGAAAAGGAAATCGCGAAAAAGGCGACCCACAATCCGGAAGGTATGGAAGCCGACGAACTGGCTCTGCTTGGCAAAAAGACGCTTGACGTCAAATAAAGCAGTTTTCTGATTTAAGAACTGACAGGGGCGCGTCTTTCTCACGGAAGGCGCGCCCCTGTCAGTTCTGGCATTTGAATCCTGTGGTGACCTGCGCAAAACTGTCTTTCCGGAAATAACAGGATACTTCTGAAACGTGAGGTCCGGGCAGAGGAAAATATGCGCCTTCAGTCATCTTGGGACCCTCATCTCGCAGATGGAACCGCCTCTCCGGCGGAACGGCTTGCGGAAGCGATGGGCAATGACATCCTTTCCGGAAAGCTCAAGGTAGATTCACGGCTCCCCGCACATCGGGACCTCGCCTGGCGGCTTGGTATCGGTGTCGGCTCTGTCTCGCGCGCTTACGCCATCCTTGAACGCCGTGGACTGGTGCGCAGTGTGCATGGCCGCGGCATGTTTGTCTCTGTCCGACAGGAAAATCCCGGAACCAGATTCGATCTCGCCACGAACATGCCGCCACCGATGTTCAGCAACAGGGCGCTGGCCAGCACGCTCAACCAGTTGGCGAAACAGGTCGATCCGGACCTGTTCAACGTCTATCCACCGGTCGCAGGACATCCCGAACATCGACGCATCATGGCGCACTGGCTTGCCGGCCTGGGCCTCGATGTGACACCGGAACGCCTGCTTCTGACGGCAGGCGCGCAGCAGGCGCTCAATGTGGCGCTGAACGTGGTCCGGCCACATGTGACCTGTGCCGTGACGGAGGAACAGACCTATCCCGGCATGCTGGGAGCCATGCGACAGAACCATCTGCCCGTTCATGCCGCCATGATGGATGCGGAAGGGATGCTTCCCGCCTCCCTCGACGAAATTCTGCAACGGAACCGGCAGGAACGCGCCGTCATCTATCTGACGCCCACCATGCATAATCCGACAACGGCGACCATGGAATTGCAGCGACGACAGGATATCGCCGCTATCTGCAGGAAGCACGACGCCCTGATCATCGAGGACGGGGTCTATGTCGCCGGGCGCGATCCATCGCGACCGTCCTTCATGGAACTCGCGCCGGAACGCACGTTCCACGTCAGCAGCCTCTCCAAGATCCTGAGTCCGGGGCTGCGCATCGGGGCGCTGATTCCACCTGCCGATCATATGGAAGAGTGCCTGCCAGCGCTTCTCGCCTCATCGCTGATGATCGCGCCGCTGTCCTACGCCATGATGGCGCTGTGGATGCAGAACGGAACAGCGGAAAGCGTGCGCAGCGCACTTCAGAACGAGGCCATCCGTCGTCAGGAACTCGTGGCCGCCAGCCTGCCTCAGGCCATACAGCCCCGCCATCATGCCTTTCATGCGTGGCTGCCCATGCCGTTGGAACAGGCTGCGCGGGTCATCGCTCAGGCGCGAGACCTCGGCGTCTCCCTGCCCGCCGCAACGTCCTTTCAGGCGACAGAAACACCGCACAGCACCGGAGTGCGCCTTGCGTTGGGCAGCGTATCGTTCCGGCGACTGCCCGAGGCGCTCAGGCGTGTGCAATCAGCCTGTCTGTGCGCAGAGGGAAAAGTGTCACGTGACACTATACCGATATACTGAAAGTGTGTCTTTCGATTAGGCTCCCCTCACACCACCATTCGAGGGAAAGCCAGTGCACGAAAATACACAAGCTGTGACTGTCGTTGCATCCTTTCATCTCAGGAAAGAGCATCTCGACGCGGTTCTGCCTGCTGTGACGGCCTGCATCAAAGCATCCCGTCAGGAGCCGACCAACCTTTTCTATACCTGTCGCCGTGATCTGAATGATCCGCTGCATCTGGTGTTCATCGAACAATGGCAAAGCGTGGCGGCCATCCATGAACATGAGAAACAGCCCCATTTTCTCGACATGAAGGCCGCGTTCGAGAAAGGCATGGAAGGAACGCCGACGGTGACCATGCTTGAAGACGTGGCGGCCTTTTCCTGACGACGGATGACGCGGATCATGACGCCGCATGTCTATCTTCTCGGAACGGCCGACACGAAATCAGCTGAACTGACCTATCTGCGCTCCATTCTTGTCGAGAACGGCGTTAAAGCCCTGATCGTGGATGTCAGCACCAGTTCGACGTCCTGTCCGGCGGACATATCCGCGCAGGAGGTGGCTGCCCGTCACCCTGATGGCGCAGCCGCCGTTTTCTGCGGAGAGCGGGGGCAGGCGATCACCGCCATGTCCGTGGCGCTGGAACGCTTCCTGCCGGGGTGCGCCGATCTGGCAGGAGTGATTGGTATCGGCGGTTCGGGCGGAACGGCCATCGTCGCACCGGCCATGCAGGCGCTGCCCGTCGGTTTGCCGAAGATCCTGATTTCCACAGTCGCTTCGGGCAACATCAAACCCTATGTGGGCGAATCCGATATTGCGATGATCTATCCAGTCGTGGATTTACAGGGTCTGAACCGTATATCCCGTCCCATTCTCGCCAATGCGGCCAACGCCATGGCGGGTATGGTGCGCCATCGGTATATGCCTGCTCCAGAAACCCGTCCGGCAATCGGGATCACCATGTTCGGCGTGACAACGCCCTGTGTCACGGAAGCAGTCCGGGTGCTTGAACAGGATTTCGAATGTCTCGTTTTCCACGCGACCGGCTCTGGGGGGAACTCGATGGAGCGCCTTGTCGCGCAGGGCGTTCTGCGAGGTGTGCTGGACATCACCACAACCGAGTTCTGTGATTTCGTCGCGGGCGGTATCTTCCCCTGCGAGGCGTCACGTCTCGATGTGATTGCCAGGACAAAGGCGCCGTATGTCGGCAGTTGCGGTGGTCTCGACATGGTCAATTTCGGCGCGATGGAGACAGTGCCTGAGCGTTATCGTGACCGCGTTTTCGTGCGGCACAATCCGTTCATCACCCTCATGCGCACGACCGTTGAGGAGTGCCGCGAGATGGGACACCTGATCGGCGAACGTCTCAACCGCTGTGACGGACCCGTCCGGTTCTTTTATCCGGAAGGCGGGTTTTCACAACTCGACCGACCAGACCAACCTTTTTACGATCCGGCAGCCGATACCGCTTTCCGCGATGCGTTGCTTGAAACATTGCAACAGACAGCGGATCGCCGTTTCATCAGCCTGCCGCTCGCCATGAACGATCCTGCCTTCGCTCGGGCCATGGCAGGAGAACTTATTGATCTTTTCAAGGAGAATGACTTCCATGCCCCGGATTGAACGTAGCGCCATCCTGCACCGTCTGCGCGGACTGATCGCCGAACGCAAACCGATTGTCGGCGGTGGAGCCGGCACTGGTCTTTCCGCCAAATGCGAGGCGGCTGGCGGCATCGACCTGATCGTCATCTATAATTCCGGTCGTTACCGGATGGCGGGACGCGGATCGCTCGCAGGGCTTCTGGCCTATGGCAACGCCAACCAGATTGTCATGGACATGGCGCGTGAAGTGCTGCCGGTCGTGCCGAACACGCCGGTTCTGGCAGGCGTCAACGGCACCGATCCGTTTGTGGATTTCGACGTGTTTCTCGACGATGTGCGTCGCGTCGGCTTTTCCGGCATTCAGAACTTCCCGACAGTGGGTCTGATCGACGGAAACTTCCGCAAGAATCTTGAAGAAACGGGTATGAGCTACAGTCTTGAAGTGGACGTGGTCGCCCGTGCGAACAAGAAAGATCTGCTGACCACGCCTTATGTTTTCGATGCCGAACAGGCGAAGGACATGGCCCGCGCCGGCGCCGATATTCTTGTCGCGCATATGGGTCTGACGACGGGCGGCAGCATCGGGGCCGAAACGGCTTTCACGCTGGACGATTGCATCAAGCTGATCAACGAGATTTCGGACGCGGCCAAGAGCGTGCGCGATGATGTGATCCTGCTCTGTCACGGCGGCCCTATCGCCATGCCTGTCGATGCGCAGAAAGTGCTGAGCGCATGCCCTGACTGTCACGGCTTCTACGGCGCATCCAGTATGGAACGCCTGCCAACCGAGACCGCGCTGGTTGAACAGACCCGCACCTTCAAGGCGATGACGCGCTGACGTTTCCCCAGGGCTGCATGTCCGTGCAGGAGGTTTTTCTTATGAAGAAGATTTCACGACGCCTCGCTCTTGCTGCTTCTTTGACTCTCGCCGCCGGTTTTCCGGCGCTGTCTGCACGGGCGCAATCCTATCCCGGTTCGGCGCTCCAAACGGTCTACTCGTCCGATCGCATCATGAACGCCGTGACGACCACGGACACAGGCCGTGTGTTCATGTCCTTCCCCTATTGGGGCGGAGGTGGATCAGGGCCGACGGTGGGCGAGCTTCTGCCGGACGGCTCGATGCGACCTTTCCCGGATGCGTCGTGGAATGACTGGGAGCATTCACATGATGCGCTGACCAGTTTCGTACGGGTCAACGCCATCCGCATCGGTCCGGACGGACTGCTCTGGGTGGTGGATTCCGGCGAAGCGAATGTCGGAGGCAAACCCAACCCGGCAAATGGCGCTGCTCCGAAACTGGTCGCCTTCGATCCCGCCACTGGACGTCCCGTACATCTGATCGTGCTTCGTCAGGGGATTACGCGTTTCAGCTATGTTGATGACCTGCGTTTCCATAACGACACGCTCATTCTCACGGACGCTGGCGATCCGGGCCTGATTCTTGTCGATCTTCGTGATGGACGGCAGCGTCGCGTTCTGGAGCATCAGCCCTGCGTTACGGATGAACGTCCGATGCGGGCCGAGGGACAGATCCTGATGACAGGGAACCGGGAAGCCCGGATCCACGCCGATCAGCTGGAAGTCTCGCCGGACGGTGAGACACTTTATTTCCAGCCCAGCTCGGGGCCGATGTCGAAAATTGCGACAGCAGATCTGGAAAATCACACCCTGACGGATGCGCAGCTCAATGCGCGCGTAAAGCCATTCTATGACACGCCGACCACCGGTGGGACCGCCATTGATGGGGACGGCAATCTCTATGTATCGGATGTGGACCATCTGCGCATTCTGAAAATCACGCCGGAAGGACAGGGCTCGACCTTCATTGACGATCCACGTCTGGTATGGGGGGACGCACTGTGGATCACCGACACAGGAGCCCTCTGGATTCCAGCCATACAGCTCAACCGTACGGCGACGTTCCAGCATGACGGCGTTTCACGTGTGAAACTGCCTGTCAGCATCTACGCGGTTGACGCTCATCTCAAACCCTCTCGCCATTACTGAAAGAATCAGGAGAAGATTCCCTATGACACTCGATGTTGCCAGCGCCATTCTTGCTCGTCGTGCGACCAAGGTGTTCGATGCCGGACATCGCATGCCGGAAGAGGATCTCGAGACCATCCTCGGGCTGGCCCGTCGGATGCCGACCGCCTTCAATATCCAGAACTGGCGCTTCGTAGCAGTCCAGGATGAGGCGCTGCGTCGTGAAATACGCAAGGTTGCCTGGGACCAGCCGCAGGTGACCGATGCGTCCGTGCTGCTGATCCTGTGCGCCGACATCAGGGCGTGGGAGAAATCTCCTGGACGCTACTGGGAAAATGCACAGCCAGACACCCGTGAGATGATGGTCGGTGCGATCGATCAGTATTATCGCGGACGTGAACAGGTGCAGCGCGATGAAGGCATGCGTTCCTGTGGCATGGCGGCGGGTGCGATCATGCTTCTGGCCCAGAGTATGGGCTACGCCACCTGCCCCATGGACGGGTTCGACTTTCCTGCTGTCGGCAAGCTGATCCATCTGCCTGAAGACCATGAGATCGTCATGTTCGTAGCGCTGGGCAAACCTGCGAAAGCCCCTTTCCCCACAGGCGGCATTCTGCCCGCATCCGAGATCATTGTCAGAAATACGTTTGAAAAATAAAGCTGAGATCCCATCATCAGTATGTGCGTGGCGTTGTCTGCCATACACATACTGAGGTATGCTTTTCTGATATTTTCAGAGAGCACGACCTGCACAAGTTACGGGTAGCGTAACAGGCAGGCCGTGCCTCTATTGGCTCAGCTCTCTTTCTGTATCTTCTGAATTGTCTCAAGGTGCTGTTTATATTCCTCATAATGCTCGGGAGCCGCATGCACGAAATCAGGGTCCTCCATATGAGGAACACGGCCATGATGCCCAAAATTGACAAGCCGGGCTTCCCCGAGATGAAGTTTGCCAAAGATATCCGCTTTGATGGCGATAACAGCCAATGACGAACCGATGAATGGACCGAGAAGATAAATCCACAGCCCGTCCCAGTTACCTGCAAACAGGTCTGGTCCGAATGTGCGGGCGAAGTTGGCGCTGTTTCCTGAAATCCAGGCTGTGAGCGGATTCATCACAAAAAAGAAAATTCCACCGATCCAGGGGGTGATCCATTTATGACGCGGATGAGCCGCCAGCCAGTAGAGTGTGGCGATCAGCAGACCCGTCACCAATGTCTCAGATCCCAGAGCATACCAGATGGAAATGCCCGAATAGGGTGTCGTCGCGCCATAATGGGTGACAACCGCATCGATCTTCCATGAAGAGATGAGATACCCCACGCAATAAACAGCCGTTGTTCCCAGAACCGCGCCAATAATCTGAGAAATGATATAGCCCAGAGCATCGATCCATACGATCTTCTTCGACAGCATGAAGGCCAGCGTCACCGATGGATTCAGATGCGCTCCACTCACCTTCCCGAAAGGCGTCATGGCTGCGGCCGTTCCCGCCATACCGAAGCACAGACCACAGAGGGCAGCCTGAAGCGCCGGATGGGAACTGAGTAATTTGCCCAGTAGAGTTCCGGGGGCCGAAAGAACGATGACACAGGCCAGACCGATCACCATCAACACGGCGGTCGCAACCATTTCGCACAGATAGAGCCGCCAGTGGAACGGACGTTCCGGATGTGGTTCACCAGCAAGCGGACGGTCATGAAAATGGATGTGGAAGTGTGGCCAGTGAATAGGTGGCAGTTTCACATGGGGAAGATGAAAGTGCGGCAAGTGAAGATGCGGCAGATGGACATGCCAGTCCTTATGCCTCTTCTTATCCTGTGACATTTCTTATTTCACCACCCTCAACAACTACCCATTTTCAGGTAGTGATTTTATAAATCTTTGTAAGATCATCTAACCACATATTGGCGTTGGATAGAAAAAGTTCAATATAACAATTTTTCGATTAATTTCTTATATATATCATTAAGTGAATACGATATATTCTTAACATATATAAAACGTCCCATATTTATAATGTTTAATTAAAATCATACACCTAAAATACCTTATTAAGCTCTTGCTGTTACACTCCAGAATTAGGCTCAGGACTCATAACCAGAACATGACGGTTGCAGCGAGGCAGATGGCGGAAAAG
>JAEIIF010011169.1:0-13645 GCA_018874455.1 Drosophila trapezifrons
TTTTTTTTTTTTTTTTTTTTTTTTTTTTTTTTTTTATATTTTTTTTTTTTTTTTTTTTTTTCCCCTATTTTTCTACAAAGACTGGTAAAAAGGGGATAACATTTTTCTGTATTAAAAATTCTTTAAATATTTTTTTTTTGCCTCTATTACACTGATTTCTTTCAGTGCTTGTGGCCTCACGCACAGCAAAAGAGCCAATCCTTTTGTCTTTAAACAGCAAACAGAGAGAACACTGCGAAATGTTGGCGATGCTGGAGCGGCACACGCATAACCCTTATCGGGGCACCAGGCACTCCACGCCTCCAGCTCCCCGAACCGAACCGATGGCAGGAGCTAGAGCTGGAGCTGGAGATGGAGATGGAGATGGAAGGCTGTATTATTTATGAAAATCGTCGACGTTATCGGGCATTCTCAAATATTTACAACCAAAAGCTTACGGTTGCCATAATTAAAATTGTATCCGAAATTTCCAACCCCTCACTGAAAGGCAGCACCCCTTGGTTTCGAGAGTGGAGGTGGATGGAGAGGTGGGTGTAGAGGAGGAGGTGGAGTTGGAGTGGCGGAAGTAAAAATAAGATTTTATGGCTTACTTTTCATAATTTCAAAATGCCGGGGCTGCGAGTGCCACACGTTTTCTCCTTCTGTAGAGAATCCGGAAAGGAAATCCCCTCCCCAGTACTTTTCGATGGCGAACATGCTAATCGCGCAGCCCCGGCCAAAAGGACCTTCTTAAAGCCTATTTGGCCACGTTCGCCCGGCACACAAATCCATCAATTCAATTAACCCGAAGGGTTAAAGCTTCAGCTACAAGCTCCAGAGATTTCCAGAGGGAGAAAGGGATAAGAGAGAGACATTGACAAACACTTAAAGTGAAAAGCAAATTCTCCTTTGGGGGTTTTTTTGGTGGAGAGGGAGAAGCTGAAGCTGAGGCCGAGGCTGAGCTAATTTAAATGCCGGCCGAAAGCCTGAAAGCCCTGAAAGTGGACTATGAAAATCGTTTCTTGCAGGTGTCCGTCGCCGTCCGTCTTTCACCGTCTGGTGTGGTCAGGCCAGGGGATATAGTAGAGCCAAAGGATGTCCTGCTCCTCGGCTTCTGCCAGCACTTGACAAGGGTTTTTAATGACTGAATGAAAACGACAAACTAAACCGGAGACCAGCTAGTGTCCTGGCTGCTCCTGGCTCCTGGCTCGTCATCGTCTGTGACTTTGAAGTTTTCTCTTTCGTTTACGTTTACGTTTACGTTTACGAACTCCACCAGGATGCCATTGGTGTCAACATGCTCCGTCCGTCCAGCTGTCCCGCCGGCCTAAAACATCTTGTTCACACTTGTCCAAATGGACCACACCGACTTTAGTTTTTACACTCACACCCCGTGTACCTGAATCCTGGCTAGCTGCTGGCCTGGAAAATTATTTCGGCCCAGGCCAGGCCAGGGAGGATGTGTGTGTTGTGACACAACAAGGAAAACAAGCTGCTTGCTCCTCGCTCGGCCACGCTCCTTGCATCCGGCCATTTCCACTTGCAAAAGTGTCAAACATTCAAAGTAGTCAAATCAAGTAACCTTTTGTTGTCCCAAAAATGGGCGGACTTCTCCTTTTTCCCTTCTCCCTGCTGCCTCTCCGGACCAGCGACCTCTCTTGTTTGGACACTTAAGGTAAACTTTGCCAGCTAATTGGTTGTTTTGTGGAAATTAATTGCCTTAACTTGATTTTTCTACTGACCAGAGTGGAAAAACCTCGTTTTCGGCTTGTAAGTCCTTCGTCCTGCACTTTATGATGCATGTCCAGGGGACGGAAAAAGCTACCCCATCGGAAAATATTGATATTTACTTGGTGCTCCAAGCCGCAGACGCTTCCCAAAAATCAAAAAAAAAAAAAGAGAAGCAGGAGTTCGGCGTAAAAAAAAAATGTAAAAAAATATATATATATAAAAAAGATGTTGCAAGTCTCATTTTTATGCAGGGTACTTAGGGAGTGTTGGGAGATTTCTTGTTTAGAAAATAATTTATACCATAAGGTTAAGGAAAATGTTGTTCTATTAAGTCTTGAAATCTCTCTCTCTCTGATAACGGCTGGTTTCTGACTTTTCCCGGATATAAATCGTTTAATAACCCATCCCAATTTAATAGAATAATCTATTTTCAGCTATAAATATCCCGAATACCTTAGGTATCTCTAGGTCGAGACACCACACTATAGCCTAAGCTTTCTTTTTGTTTCTGCTTTTTTCGGCGATGGTCAGGGCCTTGCAAGTTATTAATATTTGCTTTGTACTTCTCCGTGGCCCGTTTGCGAGGCTTATTAAAAAATTGAATGTGTGTGGGCTGGCCGCCCAAAATTTGGTTGTATTTTTTTTTATTTTGAATATTTTTCCAGGCAGCCATAAAACAACGGCCGCCGAAATTGAACAGCCACAAGTGCGGCGCAACTTCCTGGTTGAGACCCAGTCCCAGTCCGGGGGGAACAGACGTCGCCGGCTGTCAATATTGAAATTCATATCAGTTGCAGTTCAGGCTTGGGTGAGGGACCATTTCCCCCTTACCTTGACGAAGGTCCTGTGCTCCGCTTTAAGATGCCGGGGCTAATTGAATTTCGCTAGAAACTAGATTACGCAGCTCGAAAACTAGCGCCAGCCAGCAAGGCAAAGTCCTTCGAGCAGCCAACGAGCACGTCCTCCGTCCGTGTTCTCCAGGCAAATTTACTTTGACTTTGTGGATTGATTGGATGCGAAAAGAGAGAGAGGGAGAGCAGGAGTGTGGGTCTTCTCAATTGAAACTATTTTGGCAAACTACGAGTTTTGTAGGGTCCAAAAACGCCACCTTTGCCTGAGCAAAGATTTAATATATTATATGGCTTTTGTTTTTGGAAATTTATAAAATAAAGCAAACAAGATAAGATCAAAATTCAAATTAATGAATTACTTTGAATTATATTTAGGGTTTCCGATGTGGTCAAGTTTGGTTTGCTTAATAATTGCTTTACTATAAATTATTTCTAAGGTTTCTGAGGTGTCTCATAACACTCTTTTTGATTATTTCACATATTTAAAGTATAAATATCCTGAAGAAACATTTGCCTCCAAGAAAAGGGACTCTCCCACATGCTGTGCCAAATTAAAGTGCATTAATTGAGTAATCTTAAGGTTGTAGATGTAGACATTTACCTTTTAGCCCCGGCCAACGTCCCTGGCTAATGTCCTGGCCAAAATGGCAACGATGCGGTCGTTCTGAGGGGCGAGGGTTCAATTCGTTTCGGGTTGACTCCTTAGAGTCGTCTTTAAGCCAATGGCGAATTTGAAGCTGAACCTGGAGCTAAAGCTGAAGCTGAAGCCAAGGCGAAAGCCGTAAGCCGAAAGCCGCTGTCATCTTGGCCACCGCAGTCATAACCATTAGCCTTTTAGCCTTGGCGTGTCTCTTCCTAATCAGACAGCGAAAGTTGTCTGCCAGCTATATCCTTTTCGGTCTCTGTATTGATTTTTGTTTTGGTTTTTAAACTGCCAGTTCCACATGGAACACATTGCACAACAAATGACTTTTGGCTCTGAGGATGGGGCGTGGTGTGGTCTGTTCCCGGAGAGGGTTAATTTGCTTTAATGTCTGCTTGCGGGGCATGGAATTTGGAATGGGGGATTGGTAACAGCCATTAGTCGGCATATAACTCCAAAAACCAAAGAAGACTGGTGTCTCCCAACCTCAGGACGCAGAAGAAGGAATGCTGAGAGAGAGAAAGGGAGTGAGAGCGAGCGCCAAAATTCAAGATGTTTACGCAAAGGAAATCCCACGTAATGACCGTAATAATCGCAGTTAATTAGTCGACGTTGTCGACGGTCTTTGCTGTCTATGCAAAACACACAACAACAATAGCAACAACAACAGCAGAGGCAACAAAAACCACAGGGTGCTGTGGCACAGTGGAGAAGGGGTTACCCCTGTGCCAGGAGTGGGAGGGGGATGGGTGACTGGCAGCTGGAACAGACAGCGGCGCCGGCGTCCGGAATGCTGCCCATTGCCCGGAAATGGCAACAAAACGCACTACAAAACGCCAGCCAGCCTCTGTCTATTTCCCCTCTCGTCCTTCCTGCTTATAAAGTTGTGTATGTGTGTGTGTGCGAGGGTCCTGCGAGTGGCACTCCTGGTGCCTGTGCCCAGTGCCTGTGCCTGCTTATGACTAACTGCAGTCGCGAACAGTGACCTAAAATGGGGAAAAACTAGTAAGAAATACAAAAGTACTTTCAAATATTTGTAAAAGATCAAACATATAACTAAAAGTTGAATGTATTTAATAACAAGGAATTTAGTAAATATTGGCGCCCAACGTGGGGTACCTAGGATACAGTTTTGACCCCACGTTGGGCGCCAATAGTTATTAAATTCCTTGTTATTAAATACATTAAACTTATAGTTATTAGAGTCAGTTAATATTGCAAAAATAGCTAAACTTATCGAAAAAAGTTAAATAAATGAACAAAGAATATGTTACCAGGGTGATCCCACGTTTGGCGCCAAAACATGAGCAAACTTAACTTATTTTTATTAACCTTCCAGCCGTCTTTTTCTGGGTGATATAAGAAATGCTTTAGATCCTCTTTTGATGAGCCAGCATATGTAGTTTTAACTCTTCCACTGTATATATCTAAGACTTATCAATACACAAGATTTTGAGCCACTGTGCCGCGCTGTTGGTGCCCCTTTTTTCTGGTCGAGCGCGTTCGCTGATGGCGCAGATAGTCCGCACTTTGCTCCGCTGTTCCTGTTCCTCAACCTTCAACCTTCAACCTTCCACCACCCCAGCCACGTTTCTGTGCTCCTTTCAGGACACTATCGTGGACCCCTTTTTGCTTGGCGAAAATTCACCCATTTTTCCCCCGTACCCTCGGGCACTTTTCTGTTCTGTATTTCGTAGTTTCGCAGCCGTGTGAGAGTTTGAAATTTTTCGGTTGCGTTTATTGCGTTCATTACCCGGAGTTAGCCAAGGGGCAGGAGATTGGGGGTAAGACTGCCAGTGCCGATAGCTAACTGACTGTCTGTCCATTCCAACGCCCAACCGCCCCGCCGAATATCCCCGTTCTCAAACTGCCTTTGATTATTTTCCAAAAACTGAAAACTGAAAGCCGAAAAAGCGAAAGAGCCAGAAATGTTGGCGTTATCTTGGGCGAGAATGAAAAGTCATTACCGCCATTCGTTCCGAAAGGCAGGGAGGGAGGGGGAGGGTTGGTTTGTTGGGTGGACGTAGGGGGTTGTATCCTGCCATTGAAGCGGAAACGGAAATGCGTTGGCCCAGAAAGAGACTGAGGCGGAGAAGGAAGTGAAGCACAGCACGAGCGCTGGCTCTGGCGCTCGACAGCTTCTCGAAGGCCAAGTTGCTGTGTGCATTAATAGATTAATGGTTTACCAGCCTGTAATTAGGGTTAGGGGGGGCTGGGGCGCTCTTTCCCGTCCGTCCGACCATCCGTCGAGGACGATGAGAACCTATTGAAGTACGCTCCAGACCACAACAACAAAAGACCGAACGATGAACAGTTAATAAGCAGATGCGGGCCACATTTAATAACAGCATTCAGCGAGCGCCCATTAAAACAAAGTGGTCAACATGCCACGCCCCCTTTTTAGACGGCATGCATGCGTTCACACTGGAAAAAGATAACTAAAACTGATTTTATAAAAATAAGTGTAATCAATTTTGGCGCCCAACGTGGGGCCTACAAAACTGTACTAAAAATATTTCTTAGAACTTAATCTTTTTCTTTTTATTAAATTTAAGCACATAAAGATGTAAAATACAGTTCACTAAGAAACACTACTCGTATTAGGTTATTAATAATGATCAGTTGCTAGTATTTAATTATTTATTGCCCTTAGTATGAGTTTTCTATGGAATACTTCAAGAAAAACTATTTAAATTAATTTAATTTTAACTACAACTTGATTTTAGTTTAAATTCCTTCAATAAATTAATAATCAGCAACTTGACTTGGTTTTTTTTTGTGTATGCACGCGTTGAGTTCATTAAATTTTCTGCCGGCCCGTTTGCCAGTTTGGTTTTGGGGCCTGGCCAACACTCGCACTTACACACCGACATTCACGTCTACATTTCCATTTACATTTGCATTTACATACGCGTACATGCACATCCTCGCATGATGTCCTCGTCGTCCACGGGTAATTACGACTTCCGCCAGGAGCAGCGAAGTGGCCAGCGTAATGATACACGGACAAGGATATCGAACAGGCAACTTCCGCTGTCCGCCTCGACCTGGACACGCACAGTGGGGATTGAGTAGTGAAAATTTGGTTTAAATTTGAAGTAAAGCCCTATATATTTCAGGGAATATCTGTAGTTAAAGGATTATTGTAATGTTTGTATTATTTATCTAATGAATTTTGGTTTGGTTTAACCTTAGATATATTTCTTTCTCTATTCTCATATTCCATGCTCTCTAAAAAATATATATACAAACTGTTCTAGGTGTTTTAAACTTATCTTACATTATCCAAAAATTATTTTAATAATTCGCCAAGAGTATTTATTTCTATTCCCTTAGATATAATATTAATATATCTATAAAATATCAATAATACTTATTATAACCACTGCTCGGCACAACTTCTGTGCTCAAAAGCAGCACCTTCCTCTCCACCGAACAATGTCCTTCGTCCTTCGTTTTGTGTTGAGGAGGAGACGCACTCTATTAACAGCTGCACGCGCCGGCTGACCAAGGGGTATCGCCATCGTATTGTTGCATTTATGCATATCCTGTGGCCACCTCGTGTCCTTCTGGCCCCCTTGGCCAACAGTCTGCGTGTGTGCGTGGGTGTGTGCTCCTCATTGTGTTGTATTACACATTGAAATGTTAATTGTTTTAAGCAATAATTAGGATTGCAATCAAATGGTGCTGCTTCTGCTGCTGCCTTCAAGTTTTACAGAGAGAGCAAAAAGGTGTGTACATCTTGTGGACAAATGTACATATATTTACAAAAATGAATGGGAATAAATGGTTATTTATTTATTTATAATTTGTATTAGTATTTTATGATATATTTTGGATTTTTCACCTTTAAGCTACATATCTTCTTAAGAAATTATAACTTAAAACTCCAAAACCCACTTAGGGACCTTGTCATCCGCTTTAAACTTAAATCAGTTGAGAATTCTAACCTGAATACAGGCGGAGAACCGTTTAAAATATTTGCTTACTTTAAGAGTTCTTAAGAATTAGAATTTCACCTTAAAAAGAAACAATTTAATGTGGTTTATGAAGAGGATACAACTATGTTTCTTTTTTAGTGTAACGTCACGGTTGCCGGCCTAGCTGTTGTTGTTGTGTTTGGTTAGTTACCGTTAAGTAGCCACACACAGGCACACACATGCCCATTAATTGTATTTGTATCAATTAACAAAAGGGTTAATTTATGGCGTTCAAGGGCTACTGGCACGACCTGTGTGTAACCTGTGTGTGTAACCCCCCCTAAGGAAAGTCCCCATATTATGTGGGAATTGGGCCTGCATTGTTTTTGGGGGCTGCGTATGGCTGCCATTAACCCTTTTGGCCCCCGAGGGGGTCTCTCTACACCAGGCCTTGTCGTGTGTGCGGGTTAAAGGGTTCGGAGTGCAGGATTTTGACCTGCAGTTACACTTAACTCCTAACTTTGCCCCAACGACGACGACGACAACGACGATGATGATGATAATGATATGATGATGATTGTAATGGTGATTACGATGATAATATGCTTTTATTATTGATACCAACACTTGTCCCACACAGACACAGATATTTACTTACACAAGACATCGAAGTCGGTGGATTATTAATGTTATTTGCTTGTTTACATGCACGCGAAATATATCAATAAAGGAGGCCTTTGGCCTCTGGGCTCTGGGCTCTCTGGAAGGAAGGAAGGAAGGCTTCTTGCTGGGAACAGATCATAAAAAATCTATTAGGCAACCACATGGGTGGGTGGCAACCCAAAAAGGGGTTAAACACACACACACACACGAAGGGGGAAAGGGCCATAAAAACGATAAAATATCAATCGTTGGAAAACAAGAAATCAAACAACCATCAAAGCACCGTTAACCGTAAATGCACACTGCCGCTGCCTTTCACCGAAAATGATTGAGTGTCGTCCGTCGTCCTACCCCTTTCGGTCTCCGGTCTCAGGTCTCCGGGGTGGGGTCCTGGTTCTCCTGGATTTTGTGTTTTATTTTATTCCAGCCTTGTTGTTTACCTCCACTCACTCACTCACTCGCCCGCACACTCATCTATCAATGTCAAATTATGAAGTGATCATATTTGGATTTATGCGGCCGCATCGACGGGGGGGATTGGAATGGCATGGCTTTAAGGATATAAGCCAACCTGTCGCACGGATGTCCCACATATGAGTCCTCAATGGGATTAGCTCTTTAAAGCGGCAGCCTGCCAATTGGTCGTCACAGTGGATTTTAGTTAAATTTTGAAAATTTAAAGGGAAATTATTGAATACATATCCGAAGGTTACATGATATTCTCTTAAGCATTTGTAAATATTTTGGTTGATTTACTTATACCTTACCTAGTCAATAACAAAAATCGATAAAAACAATACCAATCGAAACAATCGATATAAGAATATATTGAATATTTTATTTCTTTCAATTTCTTTCGATTGTGTATTAAAAAGTAAGAGCATATGGAAAAATGTAGTCTTAAGAAAATGTTGTTCATTAAATGTAATCGGTATTCAATTATCGATAAGAATATAAAAATAATACCAGTCTAAACAATCGATAACAATAATTAAAAATACAAGATTATCTACAATTTAGCTTCTTTTAATTGTAACGATTTGTTTTGGAATCATATTTGCCTAAAGTTAGCCATTAAAAAAACAATAAATAATAAGCGATAATAAAATTAATCGGAATAATCGATTTATTACAAATAACTCCCTTAACATCGCCTGTATTTGTAACCCCTAACCCACTGTAAGAGCGTGAAAAGCACACGAACCTGGCATGTCAAAGGGGCAAACAAATAGCGAAAAAAAAGAGAATATATATAAAATAAGGAAATGGGAAGGAAGCGTGCAAAATGCAAAGGGGGAATGGCAACAAGAAAAAAAAGAAAGAAAGAGAAAAGAAAGCCATAGCTAAGCCCATAAGCGAACGTGTTCATAATATTTACAGTTATTGATATTTGAAAAGGCGGAAAATTTATAACGAGCGACATGTGTGTGACAACATGCCGAGATCCCGGGCACTATGGGATATGGGATATGGGAAATGGCATATATAGGATATTGGATGTGTGGCGGCAGCAGCGAAGGACATTGCACAGAAGGGTGCCAGGCGCAATATTCAATCAAAAATCGATTACAAGCGCTTACGTGAGTGAGTGTGTCGCTGAGTGTATTAGGGCGAGACTTCCTGGTTGGTGTCCTTTGCTCCTTTCTGCGTGCCGGCCATGCTCCGAGCTGCTGTTGTGTAATGCGAGAGGCCAGGTCAGGCCAGGAGAGCCAGTAGCTCAGCTGGTTAATCTTTGCCACGGGCATTCCTTTCCACCACCTCCGCCAGGCTGCCAGCCTCTACCAGCACCCTCTTCTCTTTTCTATTTTTTCCTTTATTTTTTTTTGGGGCCACATGGGCATGACAATGACTTACGGCTGGGAGGAGGAGAGCCGGGTGCTAAGGATACTTCGGACCGCCGCACCGGCTCCTTTTTGTCAAGCCATTTTAAAACCTTAATTCACATGTGTAAATTGAAAGGTGCACCTGTGGGTGAGTGTGTGCCAGGACCTAAGACTACACGGCAAAGAAAGCATCCTCATTTAGGAAATAATTAATTTTTAAAGGGTTATCTTTTGTGGATTTTTAAAGAAATAATGTATCTCCATTTTTGACTCATAAATAATCTCTCTATATTGCTATTATAATTATTTGGGGTTTTAGGAACATAGTAGAAACATCATATTATTAGTCGTCTTATAAAATGTAACTGTAGTGTGAAGTGTTTAATTAAAAATAAATTAAAGATATATCGATAGTAAATCGATAAAGAAATGATTAAGCATCTGCGATTCCACCTACTAAAGTCCTCTAAAAACGTAAATAGAGCCCTGTTAGATATTTCCTAAGACTTTAATTTAGTATTTCAACCATAAGAAATTTATCTAGAACTCCAGATTTTCTCTGCATGTAACCACATCCTTTCCTCCACGGTTTTCTTTGAATTTTGGGAAGCAGCCTGCTGCCGCTGCGGCTGTCTATGCTTGATTTATGGCCAGAAGAAGGAGGAGTGGGTTGGTTTCGCTCCCGGAGATTTGGGGATTCGAGGGAAGCGTGGATTTTTAGCTGACTTTAAGTTTTTTTTTTTTTTTTTTGCAGCCTTTTGCGGAAGAGGACGAACGTCCCCCGTTGCGCATAATTCTTCATATTCGAGTGCTTAACTTCTCAACTGGCGGCAGGATCCGTTCCCAGTTGCCAGTACAGCCACTCCCACTGCCCAAAACCTGACCCTCATCCTGGTCTACCTTGGGTGCCCAGCTGGCGTGGATAATTTGTAATTTAACCACTTTTCAGGTTCAGTAGCCACCTTCCGTTGGGCAACTTCCGGGTGACTCTCCGGCGGCGTACCTTTTCGCTGGCGGAATTCGCGTTTTTTCCAGCGACCGCGATGTGTCCTTGTTTGCTGGTGGAATGAGTGGAAGGGAGTCCTGCTGCTCCCGTTTGCTTGTCCTGGGGATGCGGCCTGCCTTGGGCGCGACTCCGCCGCTGCCGTGTGTTGGCCTCATCGTGCTCGTCATCGCTGAGCAAATTAAATGAACATTTCTGCAGTGACACAAACTTGTTTATTTTGACATGCACACAGGCACAAGGACATCCATCCCCGGGGAGGAAAAAAAAAGAAAAAAACGCGGTCGGCAGGTTGCGGATTTTCGCGATACTCTTTCGAACGAAAAAGAAGGGATTAAAGGGAATAAAATAAATTATATAAATGATATAATTCTTGTCCAATCCACCAAGTTAGATTTAAATTTCCTGCGGTTCCATCTTTCTTTTAATTTAACGAACTTTACTTTAAGAACAGGGTTCGACTCTACTTTCCTTACTTTTTACTATTATTCCACCTTTACTTAACAAATATTTCCACTAAAGTGTGTTCCCAAATTCGGCATTTCCAAATCGTTTTTCGACTGATTCGCCTTTATCCTCCCGCAATCGTTAACCGCGATTTTGTTTTCGTTTTGTTATTCAGAGTTTTTTTTTCTCCCGTTCCGCGTTCCCCTCGCTGGCGTGTGTTTGAATTTTAATTCGCTTAGCGAAAAAAGCAAATTGGCAAATTTAATAACGACAAACAATGCCGATGAAGGAGTCGAAGTCTCCCTGTTGAAAGGGACGACGACTGGGAAAATGCGGAGAGTTATGAGAGTGCAAATCAAATCTGGCCACATATGCGTGAAATCGACCCAAGCATCCCCTTAATTTATATTTTTTTTAATTTTCCGATTGCGAATTTCGCGATAATCAGTTTTATTTAGTTGCCTTCGAGTCCTTGAAGGAATGCAAATGAGGGACGGGACTCCTGCCGCTGACAGCTTGGCGAAATCAAATTAAGATTAATTTTGATTTGGTTAAGGGAATTCGATTCGATTCTGATAAGCCAAATGAACACGAGAATATGGAGAAATAAATGCGGAAATAGGATTTAAAGGTAGAGATGTGAAGACAAAGTCAGACTAGCAATTAAAAATATAAATGGCAATAAATTATATAGAGACTAATAGTACAACAAATTCCTAAGCAATTTTATATTTAATTTCTACTTTTTTGCTCCTCCTTCGATCGGCTGGGCTTGGCATAGAGTGCCCGTTTTTTCTTATTCAGAAAATACCAGAAAATCACACATGCTGCTTTACTTAATACTGAATAACATTAAATACTAAGCTCGATCACAGCTTACACACTTTTTTATTTAAATATCTTAATCAAGATAAATAGCTTCAAATATTTTCCAAAGAAATCCCAGCAATAAAATCGAACTAAATTCTATTACGGCAGAGACTGGAATATTTATTTGCATCACCCCTGCCCGTCATATCTCTACGAATCCATCAGTCCTCCGCCCTCAAACTCGGGTCTCATATCTAAGACTGATCCATCTCTGAAGGAAGGAACCACAGGAAAGACCAGACTGGACGAGGACGACGACGGCTGGCAACAATTTGTTAAATTGAAATGAAATTTAATCCTTGCAATTTGCACGGCAAATCTCAGACCGCACCGGGGATTGCCCTTAAAAATGTCTTTAGGAAACCGACCGAGGAAGAGGCAGGAGAGGAGGCAAGGGAAGGGCGCCACCTTGTCATCTACGTGTGGTTGGTGTCGTAATAGATGATGAAAGGCCCTGGCCGCAGATGGGTGTGGAAATTTGAAGGGAGGAAGCCCCAGAATCCAGAATCCAGCATCGAGAAGAAAAAACAAAAGGCAGAGACAGAAGGGAGAGGGAGGTAAGAGAGAGAGAATCCCAAGAAAAGCCAAAGCCAAAATACATATTCCTTGGGTCCTTTTTGCATCTTTGCGAGTCTTTCGTGTGGTTTTGGATTTCTTGGCTCGAAACTTGCCAGCCAGCCAACCAACCAGGCCAGCCAGCTCAGGCTTGAGGCTTTCTCTGGCATGAGGAGCCGGTAGATTGGCATTGGTTCCGGCCGCAAGTTGCAGTTTTTGAAGTGCTTTGTGAATGGTTTCATTGCTCCTGCCCCTCAGTACTCTCCCTCCCTTTCGGGCTTCCTTCGAAATTCTTTAAGATCTTCGACTGCGGTCGCTTTGACGACGACGACGACGAGCCACATGGGCGTTTGGGGTCACCTTTTGCCCCGTTTTTCGGTGACCCCGACCCTCTGCTTCCGTCTGACCAAATGCAAATAGAGACCAAGTCCCAGGACCGGACAAGTCCGGCACTTCATGCAATATTAAAAACGTGAATGGAACTCAGTTTCTTGGCAAACACAAACACACACATGGCACTCATCAAAGAACTTCATTCGCCGGCCTTCAATTAGGGAATGGGAATGATAATGAGAATGAGGCGATATATCCTATTCCGATCACGTGACTTGATTCAATTAACCGATGCCCAAAAGAGTTGTCCTGCCGCCCATGAAATCCCCTATAGCCCCCAAGACCCGAGTCCGAGTGGCTGGGCGACTTAATTGGAAGCGAAGGGCGAACGGCGAGCGGCGAACGTCGAACCCTTCCCTAATTCACATGCTAAAGGGCGTTCGAGCCACTTAAGCTCGTGGCCTGGTCCGGTTAAGTCCGACCCCAGTTACCCTACCCAGACACCGGTGGACACCAGGCCAGGTCCTCTTCGAAGGACACGCGACTGCCATTGACCAACGGTAACGGAGCTGGGAACTGTGGGAGGAAGTTAGAAGAAAAAGTAGAGGCTTGGGGAATTTTATTATAATTATATGTAATATATTTATAATAAATATATCATAGATGTGAGAAGAAAATCCTTTAAGATTAATATCTTTATTATATTATATCTTTTTAGCATTATGACACAGGGCACAAGTTTTCAATAATTAGAGTTTTTATTAGACGCTTGACAGCAACCATAGGACTTTACGTAAGTGCGAGCAAGACGACTATAGGGCACTTTC
>JAEIIF010011184.1:0-11150 GCA_018874455.1 Drosophila trapezifrons
AATTGGTGCATAAAATATTTTATTGCATACTTTTAGACACCTTTTAAAGTGATTTCAAAATCCTAGAGATTTCTGGAGCACCCCAGTATATCTTATAGTTATTAAGTGGATTTAAATTGTGTTGTAAGTTGGAATCATATTTATAATATCAGAATAATATCTTGTAAACTCCCCAAAAGCTTTAGTAATTAAATTGTAAATAGATACAAATAAATAGCAGAAAATATATCAATAATTTGTATGTATTTTCCCTAGAATTCCTTTTTTTCCTTCATTAAAAAGTGTTTTATTTTCTCTTTCAGTGAACGAGTTAAGTTAATTTAATATTTCAAGTGTGAGAATACTATACTATACTAATATTGGCAACTCCCCAGAAGCTTTAATAACTAAATTCTAAAGATATACGAATCAATAGCAGAAAATTTACTAATTAATTGTATTTATTTTTCCTGAAACTTTTTTCCACCATAATCATTGTGTATTTTCTTTTTCAGTGAACGAGAAGAGTTTATTTGTTATTCCGCTCATCAGATGAAATGCGAATTCTAATTTGATTGCATTCGCCAAATAAAAAAGCAGAGCAGAGCAGGGCAGAGCAGAAAGGCAGTAAACACTCGACGCGTTAATAAGAACAGGCACAGGCACCTCTGCCTCCACACCGAAATTCGGGGGGCTCTTTTATTCGGGTTCGCGGATCGGATCGGTTGTGGTTTGCTTTGGTTTGCTCGCCAGTTTCGTCACTGCTAAAAATAGCAACCTTTTTTTTGCGGCTCTGCGAGTATGTTAGTTTTAATGACCAAGTGCCAGTCTCCCGTTCCCGTTCCCGTCTCCCGAGGTGGAGGCGGAGGAGGAGCGGCACACCGGGGTATCAGCGTTAGGCAACCGAGGGTCGGGGTCAGTCATTTCCCCGGCAACCGAGAAATGTTTGTCCATGTTTTCTGGCTTTGCGGAATGGAACTGAAACCACCCGAAAACTGAAAGGAACTGACTGATAAAGGCAGACAACCCACACGCAGAAATCGGAGGGAAAATGGTTGGAATTGGGGGCGGACCTGCTGCTTCCTTGTTCCAGCATCCATGAAAGACCTGTCCAGGTCCATGTCAGTGTCCAAATCGAAATAATTTGGCTTGTGTGCACTGCTACCAAGACTTGAAATTTTATAACATTTTTATTGCAAATGTAAGTCCGAATATAGGTTACAAATAAAATCAAATAGTATACAAAATAAACTGAGTATTAATTAATCCAAAGCAAACATAGTGTATTATTATTATTTGCCCAAGAAAAGTTTGTTAATTTATTTGCAGAGATATTTCAACTTCAGTTATCATTTATTATCTCCCCAAGTGAGATCTTATTTGAATATATTGAACATTAGTATTCTCTAATATTTAGTCTTCATTAAGAGTCTCGTAAAATAGGGGAGAGAAGCAAGAAGAATTCTAGCCGCGAGATGAAGTCATCTGATTTAAATCTCGTTTTATCTTAGCCATGCAATCAACAATTGAGACTACTAATTCGAGTTTTAGGTGTTCTGCTTCTCGGTTCATTAATTATAACCAAAATACTGCGATTTCATAATCAACTAATTGAGTTTAATTAATTGCTAAAGATAAGAGCTGTCGATATACTCGAATTAAAATGCAATACTCATGGTACTTGGGTTTTAAATTCTATTACTGCCAGGTATGGTTTTTTTTGGCCAGTGTTTTATTGGCATTGAACGCAGGACGGTGATTTGCCTTTCATATGCATTCAATCAAATCCTAAACGTATCCATCCACTCCCCAGTTAAACGAGTCCAAGGGCCGGAGATTTATGAGATTGAGATACGAGCTCTGCTCGATTCGGCAAAGCTCGGCTTAAACTCTGTTGGCAAACTGAATTTCCTTTCATCAAATGTCGGATGGGGTCCGTGCAAATGAGAGCTGCTCCTCCTGCTCGGTGCGCTTTATCTTACTTGCTGCACAATTTGCATTACCCAGACGAGAGACAGGGGGAAAATCGGAGCCAAATTCGGAGGAAAAGCGCTTTAATTGCGGGGTGTTGTTTTTCATTTAGCCGATAAACCCGAGCTACCCCGCGATTCCTGTTGCACGAATATCTCTACAGTGAGTCTAAATCCAACTCCGATCCGAGTACATACTCCGAGAGTTGTGTGTGTGAAAACCGAGTGTGTTGTTTGGCGGCAATAGAAATTTCTGGGAATTTGTTTGCTTTGGTACTACATACGTATATGCAGGTTCAGTAACCTATGGAGTGTGCTGACGCTTTGCGGAGAGTTGCCCATAAATATCGTCTATTTGGCTAAGAGGAGCCACATAAACAATTCAAGATTAATGAACCCACAAAAAAAAAATCGTTTATAAAAGGAAAAACGGGGTGAATAAGTAGTCCGAAAATTGGATATAAATGCCAGCGAAAATTGAATGGGATGTATGTATGGTATGGATGGAGATATTCCGAGAAGTTCCCCTGACAACAATCAGCGCTCATATTGTTTTGTATCTAGAGGAATTTTAATTATCGCCTCGTTGGCTTCACCGCACAGATCTTATCTTATTTGGGTCGGATTTTGTCGGATCTTTTAATCTGGGCTTCCTGTTGTCACTTGTTTTTACCCTCTCATCGTCGGACTTTCATTTCTTCGGGTAGAACTTTCCCTGCATCTGCAGAAAGTCAGGTAGATATCAACAAACAAATATGTTGTATCAATTGGTAATTGGTTTTCAGTAAATGACTTGGTTTCTTGGGATATTAACTAGCTAATTAATATATTTTTCAACGATTTGAAAGCATTGTTTTATCTACTTAAATATATTTTAATTATGGCCTGATGTTGGCATTAACAAATTGGCTAGAAAATGTGTGTGAACAAGGCTAACTTATATTATAAGTTACCTTAGATCTATAAGGTATTTTAATTTTAAATTATATTACATTTAATTATAAATTATATCTAAATGAGGAAACTACTATTAGGTTTCTAGCCCATTTTTTCTTAGCTAATGCCTGCGTTTCATCTATGTATCCATATCTATAAGTGCACCTTTGATCGCTTAGTTTTTTCATTCCTGTTGAGATCTTCTATTTGCCGCGGAGAACGGTGCATATGTATCCGTTTAACTGAACGATTACCTTGGGGGCATTCTCTGGAGCTTGTATCTGAGTATCTTTGTATCTGTCGCCGGGGCCTGTGAATGTAGCTCTGTATCTGTATCTGAAGCGCTGACTGTGTGTGCGGTAATCGCATATTTGTGTAGATGACTAAACTGTGATAGCGCGCAGCTAAGTAACTTTTTCCCGCAACAAAAAAAAAGAACACAAAGTGGGTGGCTTTTCGCAGCAGTGAACTATGAAACGCTGACGAATGCCAGCGATTTCCTCGAGTTCATCATCTTTTTACCTCGAACGCAAAGTTAAGCTTTATTATTGCCATAAATTTTCACTTGAATGCGAAATCTGATGCATCTATGCCTTAGCTTTAGCTGTAGCTCCAACGCTGGCTTTTTAGCCTTTTCTTTTTTGCTGTTTATCTTGGAGCGGCAACGGCAGCGGCAACGGCAACACATGCAAAATCCGCTTCGGTCTGTGTGCATAAATACTTGCAAAACTCGCACACATGCCCGCTATTTGCTCGTGTTCGCGTACAATAATTTCACGTTCAACAACTTTTGGCTTTTTTGATGAGCCAGCAACAACAGCAGCAGCAGCAGCAACAACAGCAGCAGCACAGCAGCAACATCAGCACAGCAGCAACATCAGCAGCCCTCACTCGGAAGGTACGGCGAAGGCGATTACAAAGGGTATTGTGGAGCCAAGAGGGGGCCTTGCAAGGGGTCTCGGAAGGGGTTTTGCAAGGGGCTTTTTTCGAGAGGGGTTTTCGGGGGCCAAGACCGAACCTCATGTGCGGCAAGGCGGGCTCTTTCTGTTGCCATAGCCACCGCCACTGCCGCTTCGGCTCGGCATCTCTTTTCAGCGCACTGCAATTTGAAGTTGGCCCGCGGAACTTCAGGCGAAAAATACACTGTACAAAAATATTCCGATTTTTTCCCGATTTTAAATAAGTAAAGAGAAAATTAGCTAAGAAATAGTTGAACTTGTGCATGAATTTCCCTTATAAAATAGCTTAAGAAAGGATATAATATGTATAGAAGGAAAAAATATATTTTAAAAGAGTATAACAATGCCTCAGCAGGGATTTTCTTTTGTAAAATTGATTTAAAATTAAATTGTTTGAATATAAACGTTAACTTACAAAATACAAATTAATCTGTTAAGTAATATTAATCTCAAAGATTTGTTGAAAATATTAAATACAAAAGTAAAGAGCTCGACTATTAAAGTAAAGTATACACTATGTTTAAAGAAGAAAACATTCTAATCAAAGATAGATGTATTTAGATAATAAATTAAAGATAAATATCCCTGAAAATGGTATTGTTATATCCTCAAAGCTCCCCCATATATCAAACTACGGAAATTCAAAGCATGAATCGACCTTCTCAATAGACCCACATATTTCGATAATTAACCAACATTTTCAAATGGCTTGTGTCTTCCGAAAATTCTGCTATTATAAGCTTATGAGATTGTAAATCGTAGGTATATTTTCAATCTTCAGAAATTTCGTTTAATGGGCGATGACGTCAAATTATTATGGGAAATGCTAAATAAATCTGTGCTGGGTGTTGGAATTTAGTGAACAATTTATAGTTTGTACGTCACAATTTCATCTTGAGTCGAATGATTTTGTATGCGCCGTCGCCGTTATAGACCATATGAGAAATATTAAATGATTTTAATTACATGTTGGAATTTTTTTGGGAATCATATAATTTGGGTTTGTTTGTTTCATTTTAACGCGATGTCATAAAGTTGAAAATGAAATATTATGAGATTATTATTTTAATTTGTATTTAATGCGTGATTCGAGGCTTGTTTGCCTTATTTTCTGCGCTCTCGTTGCTAGATTATTTATATGAAAGTCTAGCGAAATGACGAGCAAGAAATATGTATAGCATCACCTTGTGTATTGTGAAAAATTATAATGTTAACACATTTATATTATTTGATGTCAAATTTTCTGTGGTTTATGCATAACAAATGATATGGGGGAAAAAACGAAGCGTCATATTTTATGTTTTCGGAAGTTCAAGACTGTGTTTTCATACAAATTGTATGCGAAAAAAGCAAGGTACAAATTTTGTATTCAAATTTTCGCAATGGAGACAGAAGCATTGACTTTTTTTTTGATGTATTGAACGAGCTTCTTATTGATGCCACCATCAGGTATCAGATTTCATTTCAGTGTAGCCGGCGGGGCCCGGGCACGGGCCTGGCCTGTTCGAAGTCGTCGTCTCGTCTCGTTTCATGACGGTTTTGTTATGCTTTTGGTCGCTTTTGCCTCGCTCTGACCTCTGAATTTACTGAGTTTACTGAATTTGCCTCTATGCCGCTCGCTTTTTGCCCAGAATACCCTTTCAAGGTGGAGTCTGTAAAGTTTTTTAGCATTCATGGCTACGGAGGGTTGGCGGGGGCTGCCATCGCCAATCAATTGCTGAACTTTCATTTGCATTTCGCTGAGCTGTTGATGGGAATCGCTTTGAACTTTGAATGGTCCGCCAGCGGGTTTTTATGAGGTTTTAAGCGATTTGGAGGTGCAAATAAATGAGGGCGAGAACCCCTTCGAAAGCAATTGGGGAATAGTGGCATAGCATTATTCATAATTTTGGTATTAAAACAAATTACATTATTTACGCAGCTTTTTTGAGAGTCTTTCATAGCCTTTCGCAATATACATGAATTTTGTTAGCTTATTTATCCATAACCTACCACAATTTAATGTTCTTGAGTTTAATTTGTAAACTTTAAAGGGTAACAAATGTAATTTATTGTCTCATAAGCTTTCTCCATTATTGTAAATCAAAAATAACCCTAAAATTGGGCTTAGATACTAGTGAAAAATCGTACATAACTCTTTTCGAACATGCCTTAATCCCCGATATTCCCCAGAGCATTAAGACTTCGACTCTGTCACATCAGTTGTTTCCCCTTCCTCTGGTTTTTATTTATTTGCTCTGGTTTCTTTTTTCCGGCGCTGCTTTTTAATGTTTGCCTCCTTATGTTGTTCTTCTTTCATTGGAAATTAATTTGTTTGCTGAAACAATTGATTACATAGGGAAATGAGTAAGATATCGACGACTCGTAAGCATAAATTTCAGCTTAAAATACTTAGTTATTGGAGTTTTAAAGAGACTTTATTTTAGGCCTAGCTTGAGTAGTTTTACTCATGGAATAAATAAAGTTATATCCTCAAATTTGCTAAAGAAAAGTAGCTGAATCGAGCTTAACTCCTTTCCCAGTGCCTTAATGCTTCGTAGCTTGACTGAAGGATGTTTCGTTCTCTTTAAGCTCGCTTTAAGAGTTATAGAAAAATTGAATTTAAATCAATTCGAACCTGTCTCAACTACCGAATGTTCCCCAGAGCATTAAGACTTCGACTCTGTCACGTCAGCTTTTCCCCCTTCTTCTGGCTTTTATTTATTTGCTCTGGTTTCTTATTTTCGGCGTTGCTCGCTCGCTTTTTGCCTCTTTAAAGCTTGCCCCCTCTTCTTTCTTCAGTTATTGCGGGCTGGCTGGCATGGCGATAGTTATAGTAGAGTGTAGTATAGTGTAGTGGCGAGCTTAAGTAAGCCTTTAATGGGTCGTGCGTGCCGCGTGGGGGTAAGGGTATGGGCAAAAGGGTTGGGGGCATTACGAGATACCAGATACGAGATACCCGATTCGAGATACGGGTGCGTAGTGCGTGGCGCGGCTAATGAAATCAAATTGTTCGATCATTGCGATAAATTCACTTCCACCTCTGCCTAATTTCTGTCCATTTACGCATGCCGCCGCTGTGCGTTTGCGCTTTTTAACCTTGATTTCTTAGTGTAAACAAAAAATACAAATAAAAAATTAACGAAAAAAGAAAAAAAATTGAAAAAAAAGAAAAGGCCGAAACTGAAACGAAAAAAACGCGACACAGTGCGCGAGTGGGAGTGGGATGCCAGATACAAGATACCGAGATACAAAGATACATCGCATAGAGTAGTACGAAAAGCTTTCAGCATTTTGACGATCTGTCAGTCGCGCCGACTATTTGTCTCTGTATTTTTGCTGCCCGTTCCTCATCTGTTTTCTGTTTTTTTTTCCTATTCGGCTTGTTGGCTTTTTATTAAGTTACCTATTTATAATTTGTTTATTACTTAGCAAATGCCTGCGAATAATGTTTAAATATACTATGTATGTATTTTTGGGGGGCACAGCATCTGGAAAGGAAACCTTGTTGAATGAAAATCGCTTGAAAATATGCCCGAGAGAGCCCGCGCGGCTCGGCGCACACCGAAAACCATAAATATTTTATAAATGACGTTATTGTACAGTTTTTCCTCTTGTTATATTATTAGCTATGCTATCTTATCTATGTACGGCGGACTCAACGTGTCGCCGAGTGTGTAGGGTAGGGTTTAGTGTGTGTGTGTATAGTTTTTTGTCGGCGAGTGTGCCGTCGTCGTCGGTGTTTGTTTGTATAGCCATATTGGGTGTTTGTACGCTACCGTCATTACCCTTCCACTATTTTTTTATGCTGCTGCCGCTGCTGGCTTATATAATCGGCCAAAAAAAATAGCAGTTTGAAAAATGATTTAGTCGCAGGTTGCCACTGTGCTCCCTCATAATATATAGATTACGTAGAATCGGTGGAATGCTCTTCTCTACACACCTGCCACGTAAATTGTGCCGCCGCTGCTTGCTGCGTGCTGCCTCTGTTGTTTTTATTGTTGCTGTTTTGCTAGTCACTCGCTTATAGGTTGGCTGTAGTTCACATTTTATTTTAGTTAACAACACACTGCGCACGCTATTTGTTTGTTTAACTTTGTATTTGTTTTTTTTTTTATAAAGACATGTTCTCACTTCACTGAACGAAAATTAATGATTGGTGTGCATAAATCTAGTTTTTGCTGTTGTTTTTGTTGCCTTTCAGCTGACAAAGCTCACGCGTTCAGTGCTGAATATTAACTGAATTTTCAAGCTTGATCCGCACAAATTTAAAGCTCGTTGGGGCTCTCCGGCGGCGCGCGAGAGTGGGTTTTGGGGGAGAGAGAGAGAGCGATGACGCGATCGGGAGAGAGCCAGTCATATCTGCAGCAAAGCTTGCTCTCTGCTGGCCCGCATTCCTTGCAGCCGCCATGCATTAAGTCTTGTTGTCGTTGTTGTTGATCTCTTACCGGCTGCCTAGCCGGCTTCTTCCTCTGCTCTCTCTCTCCCGCTCTCTTTGCTATCTCTCCACTGAAAGCTCGCCGCCAATCGTTGGAGAAAAGCATAGATCAACGTCAGAAACAACAGGTCGTAAATTTCAGAGCAAGTGGAGAAGATGGAATTTTCGGTGAGTGCATCACGTGCGCGCCATCCGCAGCGCAAAAAATTCGCGAAAAAACTGCAGCAACGATCGATCGATCACACGCATATTAATCGAGGGTGTGTGGATCGGATCGCGCCAGGGGAAACCGAGGAATCTCGAGAAAAAACAGTAAAGATCGTTGCCTCCATTCCGCATTTCCAGGCCAAGGCGTGTGCGCCATGCAAATGCGAAGTGCGAAATGTGAAATGCAAAATGTTAAATGCAAAAATGGAAATGGAATATCACGACAACACCCTCTCACGCCCATCGCATCCTCGCCGCAGCAGTGGTGCGGATTAATGTAAAATGTGAAATATGCAAAAAATTTATTAACATGCAAGTGCACTTAGAGAAAGCGGATTAATGTAAAATGTGTAATATGCTAAAAATGTATTGAAATGTAAGTGCACTTAGGGAAATATATAAGGAGATTTTGTCGGTATATTATTGATATTATTTATATATTTCTATTCCACGGCACAAGTTGTTAGAAACTTATAATTAATGCACTAGTCACACTAAATAAATAATAAATATTAATAAGAAATAAGAAATTATATATTATATTCCCTTTTAGTTTCGATTTGTGATACGTTTTGCACATAAAGAGGTGCTTTTGATAAGGTTTAAAATGTGTATTTTATTTTGTTAAAGTTAAATTTAAAATAAGTCCAAGATATAAATAGATTTATATACATTTTATTTTAATTTAGGAAACTTTTAGGAATATTTACATATATTAAATACTCCTAAAAGTGTCCTAAACTAAAATAAAATGTATATAAATCTTACTCTGAATTTATTCAACATGATTCTCATATTTTTCTCGAAGTGCATGACATGCGGCTGCAAAGATCTCCGTATGCATTTATTCGGCAGCCGGTATAATCCGCTTGTACTTGCAGATTGTTCAGGTGACTAATTGCTAAGTGAGCGGCGCGGCTGGGCGCGTTGGCGAATGAGTAATATTTCGATTCGCACTCGTAGGTTGCTTTCTGCAGCAAGTGTCGTCGGGAATGAATCGAAACAGTGTCAAGGGAATATTCTGCTGGTGGAATTATTGGATTTACATATTAACAGATCAGGCATAAATATTGATACAATCTCTCTCTCTGGCTGGGGGAGTCGTTGATATTGTGGGGAATCGTATCGAATGCGGAAATCTGAGGTGTTCTCAGTGGGCTCCTTTATTCATAAGTCTGTTTACGTCTGTAATTATATTTGTTTGCTATTTGTTTTCAGAAAATTAAGCAATAAAAGCCGCTTTATTTCGTTTTTCAATCTTGGTAATTAAAAAAGCTGTTATTTGGAATATCAATTTAATGTGGAAGTGTCTGAAATATATTGAACACAAAGCTTGCTCTTCATTAATTTAGTAACAATGTTAAGAATATGAAATTTATCTGCATTTATAGATCGATCTTTCCTATATTCCTTACAATTTTTAATTTAATTGGTTTATTTTTAAATATTTATTTACGCTTTTAGTAACTAAGAGCCACAAGTCATAGCTTAAGTATGTAAATCAGCTAAAAGCTTTGGCATCAAGTGTATTTTTATTGTAATCCCAAACAAACGATACTTTTTTGGAATGGTTGCGATGGTTTTACCCATTAAGGTGTTAACTCACTTGGGCGGTACATACTTTTTGCTTGTTTTCTGCCACTCAAAGGACATTAACCAAGCCACAGAAGAAATCGGATACTTTTCCTTTATCTCGACGCCATTAGCTTTCCTCCTTCGACAGTGCAGTGCGAGTGCGGGTATATTTTACTTAAGTTTTGCCGCTTCCCTGCTGCTTTCCGTTTCTTGTGACAGTTTTCATGGTCAGTTTGTCCCCATAAACTGGCAGCAGATAACAGCAGAAAGGCAGAGAAAATCCGTATAATGAAATAAAAATACATAGCTAAATAAAGCGGACGGACGGCGGGCGGACGGAATCAAAATGAACAGCCAAGGCAACAAAAAGCATGGAGACAACAACATTGATTTCACTTTAACGAGCTTGTAATGTCTTTGAGCCGGCTCAAAGGCGAAAGTATATAAAGAGCGTTATGTATACGACATGTGGGCCACGCAGTTGCTGTGCTATGCTGGGCTTTGCTGTGACTGCCACTGTGCGTCGTCCTTCCTAGTGGATGAAAAGTTTGCCGGGCGCTGTCACATCCTAATAGGATAATAACGAGCCAAGGCTGAGCGAAAGTTGTTGCGCCTTGCAGCCGAAACACGCCAAAAAAATAAAATATGTAACAACAATAAACGATGATAAGGGGCCAAGGAACGTGTCGGCTTCTGTCGCCATTGCCTCAAACTCAGATTCAGTCGCAGTCTCAGTTTTAGTCCCATATTCATTCGCCATCTTCAGCCGCAGTTAGAACTTGAAGTGGGTTTTTGGGCTAGGTTCAGGCTCCGGGGTCTTCGTCTCAGCTTTGCACTGAGAAAAAGGAGTATATCTTGTCGAATAGGTTTTTAAAACATATTTAAAGCTTCCTTTTCATTAAAAAATTAGAGAAAAAACTAATTTAAGTTCTTTTAAGTTCCACTAGCTTTAATTTTTTGATGAGGGAATCTATAAAAAAACAATAGTTACTAAGAAAATATTTAATTCAAATTATAAAGTTAGTTTTGCCTTAACACTAATATTCTTTCACTTATAGTGTCATGACACAGGGCACAAGTTTTCATTAATTAGAGTTTTCATTAGAG
>JAEIIF010011190.1:0-14497 GCA_018874455.1 Drosophila trapezifrons
GGTATTAAAGTAAGAAATTCGGTCTTCGATTTTTTCGGTCATTTTTTTCTGGGTGTACTATATATAGGAGAAGGTACACATCAGTCTGCCTGCTTAAATCTGAATATAACGTGCAATTTAAATGGGATCAATCAAAAGGTGATTTCGTCAGTCAGGTGCAACAAGGTAGTATGAAATTTGCATTTAATATTCAATTACGGCTCCCAGGGTGCCCTGCAATTACGTGCCTCCCGGGGAATGTGACTCTTCAACTTTGTAGCTGCCCTGCATCGTGCCTCATTATTACTGTGATGGCTGCCCCATCCTGCTCCTCCCGGGGGGGGGAACGATCTAATAAACTTGACAATGCCGCCTTGGCTACCGCATGTATGCGTGAAAAAGGATGCGGAATAAGGGATTTGCCGGCTGATTGGGCTGCGTGACCCTGCGCAAGATGGACTTGTAATGGATTTCCTCAGTTACGCGAGGATTGCGTGCGCCGCCCCGAAAAGAGCCAAGGGGAGATGCCATATCCGATACGGGACACTGGACACTGGCGACTTGCGTGCCTCATTCCCTTTTGGCCAACAATTTGTTAACAATTAGCGCTCTATGCCAAAAAGCACCGAGGGAATCGAAGCCACTTGCCTTTTAAGGCGCTGCGCGGCACTATAAGAGCTCCACATTCCAGCTCCTTCCTCTTCTCTCGCGGGGCAGCTTCGCCGGTGGTCCGCAGCCTGATAGGTACAATATGCACATATATGTGAGCAAGGAGGCACTTGGCCATATCCATATCAATCATGCCGTCGTTGCCGTATGCTAATGATGGCAATTAATCAATGAGAATCAGTTAAGACCTGCAGCACCGAGAGGCGCACGCAATCGGCCCATTCTGGCAAAAATAACCGAACCGAAACTCGGCTGAAACCGATCTGCGAAATACGAAATACGGAACACAGTCTGGGAAAAATAAGCCACAGATATGCGCACTCCTAATGATGTGCTGAAGTGAGCTCTCGGCAAATTAATAACCTGGCAAATGGAAAAACATTTGTAATTGGCCCGAAGCCCAGAGTGACCCACATTAAATTGACAGACAGACAGACAGGTCTGAGGATCTTGAGGCGTCAGGTGTGGCTTGGGGTTTCATTCCTGTTGGCCAGAAACTTACAGTAACACAATGGAATTAACTTGTATATATTTGTGCGATTTCATAAATATAAACTCTGAAGAGAAGCCAGAAATATTTGTATTATTGGCTAAATTTCAGAAGGAATGCATTTCTTCTACACTCATAACTAAGCCAGTATAAATAGTTAATTTATATAAAACAGAAATTTCAAAATGATCATCCAATAATAATTGTAATCTTCTTTTGCAGGACCTGCAACTATATATTACTTAACTAATGATGTGCTGAATTGGCAGGGCCCGGCCAATCAATCCTGGCAATTGGGAGAGAAAACATCGGTAATTAGATTGGCAGACGAGGGACGACGCCTCCTGGTTCACTCCCCTTCTGTCCTCTCTAATCCCCGTGCTCTGGTCACAGCGTGCTCCCGCCAGACCAGAGATCCTGACTGACCCTAATTGTCCACTCCCCCATTCCGGCGGCTGCAAAACTAGACCATTTTTTCCATCGTATATTGCCTTATTCCATTTCATTTTGCACGTGGCTCGGTCGGGCCGGAAAACCTGTTCGACGCATGCAAATAATATAAGTTACTGTGTCAGGCAACAGGTGAAATTGTCGCCCCAAGTCCACGCATCCCCATCCCATCCCCATGCCCATGCCCCGTGAAATCCCAATCCCAGCCTCGCCAAGTCAATGTCAAGTGTTGCCCCGGCTGACTTACTACAAAAGTTAATTGCACTGCACGCGCACGCCAAAAGGCCCGGGTTCGAGCTCTTAGAGTGAGGCCAAGACGACGACAGGCTTGCATCCCAGTACTTGGTATTCGGTCCCATCCCCATCCCCATCCCATCCCGTTCTCAGACCTCAAGCCAAGGCTCGGGCCACGAGGCGCGTGTGTGCAATATCAGGTTTCCATGTCAACTGCCACAGTGGTTCGAGGATAATAAGTATATAGAGTGAAGGGGTTTCTTCATTAATAACGCAAGCCATTTAAGTAGTTGAACTAACTAATAAATTGAAAAGTATTTAACACTTTAAACTTAGTTATGAAATATAAAAATCTCTGTATTTTGCAATACTTAGTATGAGGCCCACTGTCCGGGTGCAACTGCCACCGTGGTTGTCATTAGTCCGCTGCACTTGCTGTTGTAATTGTGACAGGAGCAACGAGCATGGATCGCTAAAGGGTCGATCCGAAGGTGCACTTGGTCACCTGTGCGGCTGTGGCGGCTGGAGCGGGTTAAGGGCCGCCGTCAGGGGGTTAAAGGGGGCCAGAGTCAACTGTCGACTGTCGGGTTTTGCTGCTGGATTGGCGCGTCGTGATCGTGAGTGCCAGAAGCTGATTTCAGCGCGGCTACCGATAAGCAACCGACCGCTTCCAGTTGCCTTCCTTTTTCCCTTTTTATTCTTTTTTTTCGCTTTGACAGACGCGTTGATTGGTTTTGTTGGGCGGCAGGACTTGATTCCGAGACATGTAAATTGCTGAGAGCTTCGCCGGAAAATACGAAAAAACTGGTACAATTTTTTCGGCAGTTTTTTTGTCGGCTGCGTTGCTTTTTATTTTCTTTGTTGATTGTATTTTGTTGATAGTCATGCTGAGCCACGCCCCATGCCTCCCGTATTTGACAACTTTTTGCATAATTGCAATTGCCAGCGGATGAAAGGCGACGAAGAAGACGCTGCAGGTGCACGGCGGAAAATAAGAGTAAGTAATAATAAGGCAACAAATAATTTAAGAGAGTTTGTGATCACATTATAAAATTGTCCCATTATTATTCCATTTGACATTATTTTATAGTTATTATTTGACGATATTAATGTTACATGAGCACATTTCTTTATTGTATTAATAATTGTGCATTTATCATATTATTTTGATTAACAATTTCATTATTTTATATTTTATAAGAAGTTTCTGCCGTGTTCGACGACGATGACGCTGAAGACGCCTGATGGCCGTCGAGGCCGAAGCCGCGGACCATTCATAAACTTCGGAGCCAACTCATAAATACCGCAGAAGAGGCTATCGAGGTGTTGGCCTTACAATCTCACGCCGAGCGGCTGCTGCTCCCGATGGAGGCCTCTTCTGGCCCCGAAAGCTGCTGCCTGATTTAATGCAATGCCAAAACAAATTGTTATGTTGGGGCCGCTTGCTGCCCGCAATTAATCAAAGTTCTCGCATTACAATTAATCAAAAATCGCCATCGATCTGGCCCTCGGCTGGCTGCCTTCTCAGCTGGATTTCTGGATTTCTTCTGCCTCCTCCGATCCATAAATATCGGAGCGGCAAATAGAATTGGCGGCGTCAAAACGCTCACCTTAGATGTCGCACCGCAGCGCTGACATTCGGCGGCGACTCCACATAAATCAGATATATATATATATGCGATGGCTTGGTAGGGAGTGGGAGTAGGGCGGGAATCGGGCCTCAAAATCGAGTGCGGCTTTTGCCCTTTTATCCTGAGGCGCGATCGATGATCAGGCGGCAATTTGATGGCCATGAACAGTTGACAGTTGACTCTTGATTCGATTCAGCCGCATCAGGAATAATTTGCCAGGATCTCTAGGCTCTCAAAAGAGACGAAAGACAGTTTGAAAAAATATTATTTTCTTCCCTTGTATTTGGAATATCCTTTTGCTTAAATAAAATTATTTCAAGCTTCGAATGGTCCAGAATATCAACTGGGCAAGCGATTCCTGCTCCTTTAATTTAATTCTCAATCTCATGTGATCAGTGATCATCAAATATTTGTTCTTATTATCTATCCTGAGCTACCTAACTCATTATTATTATATTAAAATAGTCAGATTTCACGTTGATTATGTAATCCGAATGAATCTGATGAGTGACTGATCATTAATCTTCAATTTATCCTGTTCAATGTTATCTTCCCTCGAGCCCTGATCAAGTTTCACAGATTGCAAATAATCTTCTGATCTGTACTAAATACGATCAGAAATTAATAAGTATGAGATTTTTGTTAATCACCTCGGAGTTGCCACCGCTCTTTAATCAAAAACTCCGGGGGAGATCGTGAGCCAGCGTTTCCTGGGCCCAAAAAGTGACACAAGCCGCAAGTCGAAAGTCGCAGAAATGCAAAGTTCCGGAGGATCGCGATCGACGAGGGTAATGACAATAAACTGACCTTGGACTGGGGCGCACGTCAGAAATTGGATCGCTAAATGTTTTCGGTGCGGTTCGGATCGGTGCGATGCGAGGCTCCACTGTGGCAAAAGGGTGCCGCTTTAAAGAAGTGTGGAAAAAATGATGCGATGTCAAGCCATTGACAGGCCGAGTCGATATTAATGACGACTTCATCTTCATTCGCTGGATGTGCCACATAGCCTCCTTTCCGCCGCTCCCTTCCTCCGTTTTGCTGTAGCCGTGTCTTGCCAGCAATTATTGAACTAGTTAGTCGGCCCAAAACAGAGAACCGAGAAGGAAGAGCCGAGACGAGGAGGGAAATGGGAAGTAAAGGAGCGATCCTCGCTCGATTCAGTTCAATTACGACCGTAAGCAAAGCAGCGGAGCAAAAGGCAACGGGCAAGCCAAAAGCCAAGAGCCGACGTACGTACATATTTAAGCCAACATGTCAACATAATTTATATTAAATTTTTGTGTCAGATAATGATAGCGCCTCCTGCTGCCGATCGCCGATCTCCGATCGGCATGGAGCCCGCTGCAGGCCGAAGTGCATCGAAAAAAAATACAGACAGGATAAACGAAGGCACCAATGCCCTTACTGATCTTGAAGGAAAGCATTTCAGGTAGATTTGTTTATTTAAAATTAATTATTCGATATATAAAAGTAGAACAATGTTCTCATCTTTCAAATGATTATCCAGAAAGCTGGAAAAATGTATTTTAAATATAAAATACGTGAGGTTTTCCCCAGAGCATAAATACCTTATACTTTGCCCTGATTAGTCCAGTACATAAAGTTGAAAAAAAGGTTCTGGAACTGTGGTGAATCGTCCAGCCAGCCACAGCGAATTTCTATTGCGTCAACATGGATTTTGCATGACCGACCGGATACGATCGATTCAACGCACATCTGGGCAGAACGGGGGAAGACCTCTGCGACCCGTGATCCCTGACCTGTGCTGAGCTCAGATGTCCTGGATGTCCTCGGACCTGATGCGACCCCCGCGGCTGCAGCAACGAAGTGTTAAACGAGGCCCAGCGTGTAATATATTCAATGCCAATATCTATTTCGGCACGGTTTCCTAGCGTGCAACCAGAGTCCTCCAGCGGCGATTGCTGTGCGGACAATGGAACCCAGGCCCAGCTCGCAGCCCGGCGGCGGTGGAACCCAACCTCTCTGGAATCCCTGCTAAATGCTTTCCAAATGCTTTCGACTTGGCCTGCTGCTGCTGCTCGCTACGACGGGCATAAAGGACCACGGGGCATTAGGAGTGTTAATAGAAAAGTGCCTCCGGCACTTTGGGATCGGTGCTCTGTGCGGGATCGAATGGGTCACTGTTTGAGGTGTTGACGAGTTGGCCTTGGGAGTGCCATAAAACTTTGGACTCCAGCGCGGCTCAAGGTCTGATTTCCAATGATCGGAGAGACCTCGAGAAGAGATTAAGAAGGTCATCCATCGGCAAGGGACAAGGGAAGTCGCCAGGAGTTTTTTCTTGGGGGGTTTCCTTCCCGTGTGGGTAGTTCTTGCAGATCGCTGAAAGGTTTTTGTGGCATAAGTTCAAGACTGTATATCCCGCGAGATCTTTCTTCAGTTGTGCCACCTCGGCTAGGATTTGATTTGTTTGGCCGAGAGTGTTGACGAGTCTCTGATTTATCGTGGCCGAACTATTAAAGCCATAAAAGCTGGCTGAGGCGCTGTGCTCCTCCGATTGCTACGCGGGGTCTCCGGGACGTGGCTCTGAGACCTTCTTGAAACCGGTTGGCAGCCGGCACGCGACAGAGCCAGGTTGAAGTTTTCGGTCCGGAGCTGCCAGGAAGAAGGCAGCTGAAACCGCTGCACACGAAACTCTTCCCACTCCAGGGCAGGGAACACTCAGCGCCAGCAGAGCAGCTGCAACTCAGAGAGAGATTGAGTGAGTACTTGGTCGCTCTCTCTCTCGGAAAGGTTGAAAAATCTGAAGAGCGGAGAGGTTGGAGTGGCTGAGTGGCTCACTCAAGAGACGGAGCGATCCTTGATCCGATGCTGCCGCTGCCGCTGTTGCACCTTTTGTCGCAGGTAGACAATGTGCAGGTGAGATCCGAGTCCTGGGCCCTTGGGCCCCTATAAATAGCTGCAACGGCCCGGGGAAGGGCATCAGAACGGAGCCAGCTCTCGAGCAGAACTCACCAGCCGAACCTACTCTCTATCTCCGAAGTTTTAATCTCAGGAAGCATCACCATGGCTCTGGGCAGCGAAAACATCCAGTCACTGTACTACGAGGACTCCTCCTCCTCCTCTGGCTCTGTCTCCGGCTCGTCCTCTCCGACTTGCGGTCCCTCGGTCGTCCGGCGGAATGCCCGTGAGCGCAACCGTGTCAAGCAGGTCAACAATGGGTTCAGCCAGCTCCGCCAGCACATACCCGTGGCGGTGATCGCCGACCTGAGCAACGGACGACGCGGCATCGGTCCCGGCGCCAATAAAAAACTCAGCAAAGTCAGCACTCTGAAGATGGCCGTGGAGTACATTCGCCGGCTGCAGAAGCTCATCGATGAGACCGACAACAGTCAGCAGCAACAGCAGCACCAGCACCACCAGCAGCAGCAGTTGCAGCAGCAACATCAGCAGCAGCAACATCTGCACTTCCAGCAGCAGCGTCTGGAGCAACTCGAGCACCAGCAGCACTTCTACGCGTGGCAGCAGCAACTGCAGCTCAGCTCGCCCTCGGGCAGCGTGAGCTCCTGCAGCAGCAACCTGAGCAGCAGCAGCAACTACTTCCCCGGAGCTGCCGCGGCAGCCGCACCAGCTCTCCCGGCGGCCACCTCCTCCAGCTCCGCCTCGAACATCGTTGCCAAGCTGGAGACCAGCTACGAAGACTACCGCAACAACTCGTGCAGCTCCGGCGCCGAAGACGAGGACATCCTCGACTACATTTCCCTCTGGCAGGACGATCTGTAGGGGTCCCGATGCTACCCATCCTGCAATCGCTAGTCGCACACACACATCGAACCATTGATTGGCCAATCACCAAGTATTACCTCAGCCGCCAAGTATTTATGTTCCCCGAAAACATACACTTTTTTTTTCCTGTACAAATTAGCTTGTAAGGTTTTTATGTAGTTTATAGCCTTTAGTTATGTAATGGAAGACAATGTATGCTTAAGAATATCTTTTTTTTTCTATATATACAAACAAACATGGAGGACATTAAACTGACAATTATTAAGAAATTACTTTGAGTTGTTTTTGGGCAATGAGGTGAATCGGAAGCTAACGATTTATATTTCTTTGAACTCTTGCTGGATTGGGTTCGAATAAAATATATATACAAAATATGGTGAGTTGTTTATTTCCTTGAAAAACTATAGGTTCTTTCTTAACCGAAAAGCATAATTCCCTTCTTGTTTCCAACATATATATCTTAATTTATCTTCGGTTCTTTCAACCTATCTTTGAATCGTTGTTCGAATAGCACGAAGACTTGCAGTGCTTTTCATATATATTTGGTAATTCTATAAATATTGGCAAGAGCAGTAGTATCGGAAGACCGATCACCGGTACCGTTAAGTATTTACAAGATCACCGATGACGGCCGGGTAAATTATCCTAACAATTTGTCAGAGACCGACTTGAGGGTTAAGAAACAAGGAGCAGGGGCTTTGCATAATCGAGGGCAATCAGGACCGAGGACTGGGAGCTGTAAGTAATTTACTTGCCGCATTTTTGCATATGGCCATAGCCAGGACAGAGCCAGGTTAATCAGGGCCCGAATGCTGCCGATCGATCGATCGATGGCTGCTCCAACGCGGGCCTGTTGCTGAACTAATTTTGAGTTATTCGAGCAATGCAGCGCTGCCAAAGCCAGAGAGTCGGCAATTGTTCAGAGATCGCCCCCGACACAGGGGAGCTGAGGCCGAGGAATTCGCTGGGATTGTTTGTGCGACGCAACGGAAGCCGCCGAAGCCGATGAATCGGCCAGAGATAAGCCAAGTGCCACAGCCACAACGACACTGTCCGGCTAGGCATTCCCTTGCAAGTTGCAACCATATACATATATTCAAATATATGTGTGTAGATTTATATTCTAGATTTCGCCTTCCCCATGGCAATCCACATCCGCTGGAGAGCCGGCTAGCGACTCCCACGCGCACTTCCTGTTGCCCGAACTGGGCCTCATTAATAGATCAGCGAATTGGGGGATACGAGTACGCACTCCCGTCACCCGGCGGCTCTGGGTTCAGTACTCGTAGCTGAGACCATCATATATATATATATATATAGCAGCTACAGCCGATCTCCTGTTGGCCGGAGTTTCCATGGCAATCGATTCGCCATGCGCTGCTGAGGAAGAGCGGTGAACCGAACGGTTAACTTGGCACTGGGAGAAAATCAGGGGATTATCAGGAGCCCTATAAATACATTAATAAGGGGTAATAAATAGGATAGCACCTTAAGAGGTGGTAAATACGCTCCAAATTCTGATTATGTGATAATTATTTAGATTCTCCCTATTTATTTAATTCGTAGCCAAAGCCAACCTAGATGGAAGTGAGATGGACCCTCAAAAAAGCCATCGAGCAGTCCATGACGCTAGTGTCATCAAGCAAAAGGTCCTGTCAACAGCTTGTAGCCAAGCTCGTGCCGGCAAATTTTCAGTTTGCTTCCAGAGCTCGTCTGGAGCATTACTCTTTTCGGACTTGTTTGTTACAGAAAAGTTTACAAATTCCAAGTATTTAGGGTGAGTAAAAACAAAAAACAATAAAAATATTATATTGAAAGTATGCCAAGCAGAAAGGGGTCCATGGCTTTTTGGAACTTTTCCCCATAGGCACACTGCTATGTATAATGAAGGCCCAATTACTCAATGCGTCCTAATAGAAGCACACAATGCACTTGGGTGAGTTAGTGCAGGTCCAGCTTAAACCTGAGGTTCGTAATGCTCCTTGTTTTGGCAGCTTCCTCTGCTGTTGGAGGATCTGTTGATGGAACCAGTCCCGTTGGATCGAAGCTTGACATCACATTTACAACCATTGAAGAGACACCACTATTGATCAAGAGAATCTTTACACGCAGACACTGATGAATATGTACATACCCATTGATGAATTCGTACATAACCACGGATGGGTGTTCACACATAGCCACTGATGGGGCTATAAAATGTTTTTTGTTCAGGAAAAAATAAATGGAGAAGTTTGGATATGCTTCAATCTCTAGTTTTTCTTTGAAAAAGGAATTAGCATTAGCATTTAAGCGAAATTTAGATTAATTTTCACAGGAATATTCAAAACGTTGCAGTAGTACAGCCTTATGGCCCAAAAGCCAAAGAATTTCTGACAGTATTGTTTGGGGCAGCTTTGAGCCAGAATCGAACGGTTCTGAGCCCACAGCCCTCTTCATGGCGCATTTATCGAATTATTATTTCCGGCTCTTTCCCGTTTTTGCATTGCATATACGACGAGCGAGGGACCAGAAGGGCCAAACGGCCCAGGAGATTCTGCCAGCGAGGGAGAGGCTGACTTCCACGAGGGGTTTCTCAAAGGGTCACAGGAGGGGATAGGGGCTTTGTACGAATGCTCCTCCATTGGCGGTCGCAATGGGCGACATACGACAATGTCCCGGCGACAGCAAACAGTGCAAAATCGAACGCTTTTTGTGTGAAGTTAATAATATGTTTGACATGGCCCCGAAAAGGGGATCGATCGACCGAAATATATGCAGAAATATGTAGCAGATATCGCCCCGGGGGCCCCGCCGAGTCCCGAGGGCCCCTGGCCTGGCCATATCCTCAGCTCGGCCGAGCTCTTATATATTTTTGTGGGCTCTTTACATGCAGCGAATAAATTTATGATTTATTAAGGATGCTCTGATTACAACACAACCGCCTCACGGCCCATGGTTCCACACCGTCCGGAGCTGACTGATGTCTCGTAAATAACCTCCCCAGACCGAGGCGGCGACGGAGAGAGAGTGGCCAGCAAGTGAGTTATTTGTTTAACATGAACGCGTTTTTGACTCACAAATGTTGACAAAGAATAATGTAATTTATGTTCGGCCCTGACATCTTTCCAGGATTTCTCTCCGCAGCGACGTTGCCATAAAGCATCTCTCTCTTCGTCTGGGGAGAGGCGTGAGTGCTAGAGATGGCACCGCACTTGCAATTAGAGATATTCGCACCGATACCGAGGGCATCTCTGGCAGGGCGTGTCCCTAGATAAAATGCGAGATGCCGACGAGGGGCAGCGGCTCTTTGTTGTCTAATTTCGATCTCCGATCGCGTGCACAATTGTCCACGTAATTGTGATGTTATGTAACTTCTTGCGAAGTGCGCACAAGTGTAGTGACTATGGCGGGGAATAAAGGTGCACTTGTCGCTGGCCTCCTCATTGTTACGATTTTACTCGGGTTTCCAGTCCTGGCAATTAGGAGGAACGCCCACCAGCCTAGAATCCATTGCGTGTCTGGAATGCGCTCGTTTGAGGATCGAAATGGAACACTGAAGTTTCCACTAGCTAAGCTGATTATACGCGACAATGCAGCTGAAATGATGATGCGTCCTGGGTCCTCAGAGTACGTAATGGCAGCGAGGCACCCGGAGAATAGGATTACCCGTGGGCTATTAAAAATTAATAGAGAAGAGCGTACAATCGTTTCCAACAAAACTCAGATCAGAGCGTATTATTTTTTCCAGAGAGAGTTCACTTTTACTTTTGCGTAGAAACAACTACGCAGCAACAACTCCTCGCTTTCAGTTCCCTTTTTTCTACCAGAAACTTTGGCAATGTCTTAATTACCACTCGAAAATGTCTCAATTCGACCGCGGGGCTTTCACTTTGCCAAATTATTTAAATTAATTACCTCAAGTGCGGCGTCCGGCGATCATCAAAAGCGTTCTTCTGGCTCCTTTAATTATAGACTCGTGCGGGGAGCAGCTTTCTTTAATTGCCGCCGAGCAAAAAGTTAAATAAAACCAACAAACGGGGCAAAACAAAATATAAATGGGGCCACTGGGCTGGGGGCAACTCCAGTAATTTGGTAATTTTGGCTTAGTCCCCAACAATTAATTCAGCGAAGGAAATCTCTCAGGGAATCGGGGTTAATTATCCGAAAAAGTAGCCATGCTTAGTATTTTTAAGGACAAAACAGTACAAGATTTAAGCATACCCCGACTTAACATGTAAAAGGACAAGGATCACTTTTTGGAACTATCTAGGTCCACTTTTGCATGCCTTAAAGAGAACATTAACTTTAATTAGGAATATTATTTAACGAAACAAGCTTTTCATAATATAAAGCGCCTGTATTCGTATTATTATATTAAAATTGTTTATTCTTTTATTCGGCTATCAAAAAGAGCGCTTGAAAGGGACTCGAGCCGCCGCGTTTTTTTGGTGGCTTTCGATATTTGGCTCGTTCCTAGAAGGATCCTGGCAGCTAGCTCCCTCAGGTGGCGGGTTCCATAATCAAATTTATGACATTTAATTGGATCGCCGGAGAGCTGAACTAAGCTGAGAACAACCATTTGCTGGCGGCGCACTCCAGGAGCAAGAGCAGGAGCAGAGGCAGAGGCAGAGGCAGAGGCAGAGACTAGACGAAGACGCGTGGCATGGCGAGACTCTCTTATATATATATCTTTTTACATTTAAATGCACTCGGATTCACTGCGTGACTGGGCTAATTAGTCGCCCTGCGCTACGAGTATATATGCGTCGAAATTCACTTTTGATTTCATATGCATTTCATCAAATTGCCGCTGCGCACGCGCATTAAAAAGTGGAGTGGTTGCCAGTGGAGATAAGAGACCTTGGTTTGATTTGAAAATTACTCGAAAAAAGGCAGCAGAACCGAAGAGCATGGGCTGCAAAAAATATATACTCACATATTTATATGTATATAAAAAACAGCAAAAACGGGTTGCAGCCTTGCCAATTAAATGTGGTCCAGTCCACAGTCCACAGTCCACGCTCCCTGTCCCCGATCCTCGGTCGCAGCCCCGAAGTCCGTTGTCATTGCCGCGGTTTACTTCAAATGAGAGACGCGCGCGTCCAGCGCCAAAATGGCAATCTTTCTGAAATTTATGATGAAAAAATGAACACTGTCGCTTTTTTGAACATTTTAATTATACACAGACAGACGCAGCGCACGACCGGCGGAATATATATTTTCGGGGAGCAGCGGCCAAGATTTTCGGGAGTTACCGATGTGGTTCAGCGGCGCCCCGGCTTAACCGGTAGCCCAAAACACTGGCAGAAAGTCTAGGAATTGTTTTTTATATTCAGGAAAAAAAGGTGAGGTTAAATAGAAGGAAGTGAAGCTCTTTAAAAAACATTTCTAATTACTTAAAATATTTATAAATACAGAAATCGATTCTTTATGGCAAAAACTTATAAAAGATCTTTTCAACAACAAGTAAGCTTAGATTTAGTATTTAAAACTTGAATTAGTTTAAGCAAATATGGAAACAAGTTTGCCAATAATTTTGCGCTGTATGCCAAGAGGGAACTCCAGCACTGGGAGCCACCGAGTGCCTTCATCCGGAATCCCAGGGCCTAGGGCAGAGTATACTTTGGGGTTTTCGGGGGGCATTTGGCGAGTAATTAATAAATTCGCAACGCTGCCACAGGATATTTGCATAAGAAATTATGGCAATGAAATGTTATGACCGCGCTCGTGACAGACGACTTCCAGTGCTCCTCCTTCCCGTCTCCTCCTCCGGCCAAGGTCGCTCCGGCGGCTCTGACTTTGAAGCTCCCTTTGCAATTGCATAAGCCAGTTTTTGTCTGGGATCGCCTCCAGCTGTGTGTGCAAACTGGACAGACAGTCAGTCTGAGCGGACTCCTTGTTCTCCTTTTGGGTGACAGTTATGCATATGATGTCCTGGCAGGAACACAGAAACAGAAAGGACGCAGCGTGTGGCGAATGTCCGAGAAACCCATTGACACAAACAAACACATGACATCCTTTTGCACGTGGCTCGAGGATAATGCCGTGTCCCGACCTGATCACACCGCCTTTGTGCCCGCAACAATGATAATGAAAAGTAGTCAACGCAAATTACATAAGGCTCTCTCTCCTCCCGCCTTTTCAAAGGACACAGGCCAAGGCGTTTGTAAGCCTCTTCAGAGGTTGCGCCCCGAAAATCGGTTCCTAATTCTCTAACTTCTTTAAATTCTAATTTTCCCTTTCCGGGCAGGACACGCGGCAGGAGCAGAAGCCACAGACTTCGGCACTTTCAAGTCAGGGCGCTGCGCCTTCGCAGGAAGTCGGTGGGAAGCCCTCAATTGCATGCCCATTATGGAGAGTTCAATGGCGTTCAATGGAGTCCACGAGGTGCAGCAGTTGGGCAATAACAGTGCTCAAAGTTCCGCCGAACAACTGCAAATTACGGACGGATAAAAGGTGGCTTCACAGCCTTCAAAGGCTCCTTACCGCATCTTAAGCGCCAAGCGGTGACACCAGAGGATGGACTATATGTTTTGACTCCGAAACCTATCCCTAGTTTTTCCTTACAATTCTTATAATATTTCCAGGAAGTAAAAAGACCAGATTTAAGCATATCCTAACTTCTTCATTTTATTTCATCTGATTAAGCCCCTCGGGAGTTGTGTATAAACATCGTCTTCGTGGTTGTGTCTCTGTTCGTCGTGTGCATGCGTATTTGTAACATCTTCTCGATCAATGGTCATGTGTCTCTTCTTGTAAAAGCGATGTCAATCTACTTGTCCAACGGACTGGTTTCATCATCAGTACATCGTCATCGTCATCATCATCGCCCCAAACGGCAGAGAGCTGTGAATATAAATTAGCTTATAGATCGTAGATCTAAGCTTCAAGCTCACTAACTCACCAAGTGTAGTTTTTTTATTGTAAATAAAAACTGTGTTCTTAATTAGTGCCTCATGATGCAGCCAGAGTGTGCCTGTGTAGAAAAGTTTGCTGCCATCGTGCACTTTTTGTTCGAAACACAATTATTGTTGTCAATTTAATTTTATTTTTAATTTCACATTTTTACTCACCCCGAATACTTCAATTTTGAGAATAAATCCGAAAAGAGCAATGCTCCAGTCAAGCTCTGGAAGCTAACTAAAAATATTCCGGCTGGGGCGCTCTACATGCTGTTGACAGGACGTTTGTTCGATGACACTGGGGTCAGGGACTACGCGATGGATTTTCGAGGCTCCATCGCAGTGGGCTTTGGGTACTAATTATACCCGGTACCCATAGGGTACAAGGGTATTATAAGTTAGTGCCAACCGAGAAT
>JAEIIF010011208.1:0-65161 GCA_018874455.1 Drosophila trapezifrons
TCACTGCGTTGCAAACTTCTGGACAAAATTATAATACCCTGCAAGGGTATAAAAAGAACAAACTAATAAGATGTTTTTTTAGGTATTTCTTAGTTTTCTTATTACTTTCTTAAGAAAAATGTATTAATTCCGTCAAGTGTATTGTGGCCTGCTCATGATCAGCCGTTCACAAACAAGCCCACACACACTCAGACCGTCTTGGCCAAACTGACCAATACAAGCAGCGAAGCGATCATTTTGTAGACGCCTCCTTCCACACAATCAACAGGTTAAGACGCACACACACACCGGCGGACTGTTGCCGGTTTTTCGCTACCCACTCAGCTGTAAATCTATTCAAATTAGCCATAAATCAATTAAGGCCGATAAATGCTATAATAAAACAGTCAGTGGGGGAAATACAGATATAATCTGTGAATATTTTACATAATTCCCAGTTAAGTGCGAGCTTAGTCAGCTCTTAGTTGTCGGGAACTGACTATTCCGATATGTTGGCAACTCTGCTCATTTGTTTGGTTAACACTCATTTGCCGGTGTGTGCCCGCGTGTGTGTGGGCCGGTTTCTGTGTGTGCTATTACTGGTTTTTGATTGGTTGCCGCTGGCAATGCTCGTTTAAAATCTATTTACAATTTTTTTCTCCTTTGCTTTGCTTTGTTTTGGCCTTCGTAGTTTTTGTGGTCAACGCAAAAGGCGGCTTAAACAGTGCGAGCCAATAGAAATCGGATTTTTCCAGATTTTTTCCTTATTTTCTTTTTGGGTTTTGCGTGCGTGTGTGAGAGCGAGCGAGTGTATCTGTGGGTCTTAGTGACTCGCTTTAATTGCATTCGATTAGCCGCAGCTCGAATGTGGACATGGAGATTGATTGCATTTATTTTTACAGAAAATGTGGAACATTTCTATCACGATTGGTTAAAGGCAAATATATAATATAATATTGGACATGGATTTGGTTAGGTATACCTTTTTTCGGCGTTGTAAATAAATCTATTTTAGGAAATTGTTGGGAAAATAATAATTAAATACCAATTATATTAAAAAAAAAAAGATATATACGAGTATATACTTACGTATTTGCTTAAAAATATATTTTGAAAGGCTTATTTTGCAAATATTTACATTACAACGTTAAGATCTTGTAAAGTATATTGCCAAAAATGTTAAAATGTGAACAATTTATTGTATTAAATTAACTAAAAGATATTTAAATTAAATTGGGTTTAATATTTCTCATAAAACGCATTACCTGCATCATTTTCTAGGATTATTGCTTTATTTATAAAACTTTTATATCAGAAAAGAATTACGTGCTGTTAAAGAAATTTGTCTTATTTTTTGTATACTTATTTTGTAATTTTCTTGAATATTTTAGAGAATTTATAGCTGTGTCCTAAATAGTCCCTATAAATCACGACTTTCGCCGCCAGAAGCCGGTACACTTAACATCAAATTGCTGTCAATGACTGGGAAACAGGACTCTCGTGTCTTATGTTTTTTTTTTGTTCATTTTCTCAGCTCTTGGCTTAGAATTTCAGCTATGGGACATGGAAGGAAATTACCATTTAACGAAGCGAAGCATAAACAAGTCGTGCGTTATATGCAATGAATATTCGATTAGCCAAAAAGGGTTCCCAGTGGAATCGATTTGAAGAGGTGTAAGACAGCAAGAGGCTAACAATTGCATACAAATTAATATATTTAACTGCCGAATTGGGAACAGTATAGCTTTGGGATATTTTGGATACTTTATTGATGAATTTTGATCATTACTTTTTATTTTTATCGTTATATATTTAAAGAAAATAAACCAAAAACATATATTGAAAGCTATAAATATGTCAAAATAATGGATTATTAATAAACTGTAATGATAATTTCAGAGGGAGAAATAAATAAGTTAGTTTATGATGATTATTATTATTATTTAAATAAATAAAAACACAACTCTGCTTCGTATTTCATTTTTAAATGTAAATAAATATTTTGATCTTAAAATACAAATATTTGAACATCTTATTATGGAAAAATACATAAATAACAGGCAATAAAACCCCACAAAAATAGGAATATATATTTTAATAGCCCATACTAGCCGGCGATGATGAGTCACTTGCCCTTGGGTTAAGCAAACATATATCAAGTCGTAGTTAAGACCTGCGGCTTGACTTTTGAACTCTCGGCGGTCGCGTGGCTGAGGGATAGGAACGAGTCACCCGTTGCCACATTCAGTTGCACTCTTGGATGACTCAAACACGTCGCCACTATCGGTCGACAGCTTGAATATTAACTAGGGAGAAAGGTAGCAGAGTGTTCCATCCCGCATCGAAAGGTTTTTGAAGCCAGAGACGCGACCTCGGCGGAAGTCAGGCAGTCAGTCAGTCGGGCACGCGCCAGGGTCTAGGCCTTTGATTTGGCCGATTGGCACAAGATCGGGCCATATAATTGCTGGAAGTGTCAGGAACATAGGAAATTTCCCCACCTACAAAGAGAATATATATTTTAGTTATTGTTTATTATATTTAAATATTTAAAATAATTTAATATTATATATTTTGTTTTAATACCATTTTTTCACTTTAAAAAAGTGTTATTTTACTTATTAATTTAGGATGTCTGTTAGAATTTCTATATTTCTCTCAATAATGTTTGTTTTCTGCTGGAAAAAACTATAAAAAATTAAAAAATCAGAATAATATGAAGTGTTACAAATTTTTAAAACCAAATAGGATTCTTTTCTATGCCCAATACGTTGCTCCACTTTGTTGAAATTTCATGGGTGCCTTTTCCTTTGTTTTTCCCTTACTAATTTGGCCCAGAGCAATCCCACGCCTATAAAACGTAAGCGAGACCCCAGCACGAGTCAAATGTCGTATTTCATTAGACTCGGCTCATGTTAACGCAGCTTGGGTCCTCTCGATATTATGCCCCCAACAGCCGACCCGAAACCAATATCCCAGCCCCGAGTGCACACTGCCAATAGAATTGTAAACACATTGGGTAAAAAAAAAAGAAGAAAATAAAAACAGAAAGGAGAACATCGGAGAGAGGCGAGAGGGAGAAAATCCAGAATTGAATTACATGAAAATGCTCGGTGCGTTTGCGGAAAGGAAATCGTACAAACTGGTCATGAAAAATGCATCACTTGACCGGCCGCAGACCATAAAACGTTTGCATCCAGACGACGACGACGATGGCGACGACAACTTGGACAGAGCCTGGACTTGGCCAGAGCCTGGACTTGGCCAGAGCTTGGCTTATGAACTGTGGCTCTGGCTCTCTGGATCTCTGAATCCATGAGACTGATCCTGTTGCCGGTCGGGTGATGAAAATGTACGACTTTGGCTGGAGGCGCTAAGTGAGCTTACAGAAAATATTTCACTTTTTATGGTGATGCGGATGGGTTAGGGTATGTCTATTGGAGGAGGGAGTTTGTGATATTTGGAGCTTAATGTTAAACTAATAAATTCTTAATTGTATATGGATAATTTACGTACTAATCTAAGAGGTATAATTTAAATAAAAACAGACGCTTAGCTTGTTAGAATTATTACAAATTAATTGTATTTTTGGAGCCAGTAGAAATAGGTTTAAAATAGCTGAACTTGCCACAAAGGTTTATGTTGATCTTGTATATTTTTCTGCAGGTTAATCAGCAACATTACATTATTTCCCTATTCCCTGATATACCATAAATTATAATATATTTTAGACACACTTAACAAGATCTGCTTATCATAAGACATAGAGCATTCCACATTTAGTTGGACTTTCAGCCAGCTCATTCCTTTTATTTAGTTACAGTTCCACACACACCCAAAGAAAGCGAGGACGAGATACCCAAGCAGACGCCCCGGGGTTGCTGTGGACTTGGCCAAGACAATCCTCCCGACTGGCCAACAACGACGACGATGATGACGATGACGATGACGGTGGTGCACCATGGTGACGACGACCAGCCGTCTAGGTGGTGCTAGCCCCTTGCGGTGGTGGAGGTGCCCCGGCCCACTCTGAAATCAATCGATTCGACATTATTATTAATTTTTCATAACTTCTGCGGCGGCCAGCGCCTGGCGGCCCTCTGTGTGCATTATGGCGCCCTGGAACCCCGGCTCCATGGCCATGTGAAACTAATCTATTTGTGCGGCTAAAAGGGCCGCCTGCTCGAGCATCGATCGACCGCATCCCCGATCGGAGGCTGGGTGAGCACTGTAAAAATATGGGGAAACCTTGGAGAGAAGAGTACAAATTTGGGATAAAATAAGTATTATAATTGCAGAACTTTAAGGCCTCGTTTTATAATTTTTTAAACAAAAACTTGCAGATAATTTTAACAAGTAATCTTGGCAACTTTAAAAATGTTCCTATTACTCTTTTATTGGCACTTACTCGAAAAACCATCGTTTCACTAGGTATATATATTTTGTAATATATAATAAATTTAAAAAACCTTTTATAAAGTATTCATAAACTAGAAAATATATTTTTAATTAACAAAAGAAGGTCGAAAAAATATTTGTAGATATTTTTATACAATTTGATAGCCATTTCTGATATATAAAAATGTTTCCTATAATTTTTTGACCTTTTCCACTACCTTTTTTCCCACAGTGCACTCGGAGGCGGCTGGCTAGCTGGGAGTGCAAAGCGTGTTATCTGCTATCGCTCCGCTTTGATCTTTCACCGCTTCTGCTTTGCATAATAAATTCGCCATCGATGAAAAGCAACTTGCAACTTGGAACTTGCAACCCGATGCGCTGGGCCGCGCAGGGATTTCCCCGTTCAATTTGTTTGCCTTTTGGCCATCGGCCGTTTAATTCGATTGCCAGCGCGATTTCGGCTTCGCCTTAACCATTTTATTACAATAGCATAATTTTTTACTATGCTTAATGAGTTCTGCTTTGATTAGTTTTTCGCATTGTTGTTGCGTCCGGGAACTACTCCTCCGCCTTAGCCTTTGGTTTCGGGATTCGCTGGCGGCCAAATTGATGTTTGTTGGGTGTCTCGGTCTCGATCTCGGAAGAGGAGGCTGTGGCGGCTTAATGACTTCAGCTGGTTTCAGATTTCAATGTTGTTAGCATTGCTTATTGAAATGTTTTAATTTAGCAATTGACTTTTATATGGCCCGTCGGCAAACCGGCCATTATGTGGCTATATTTGCTCGTTTGATTTCATTTTAACAAGCTAACTAGAAGTATATGGTTTTTATTTGATAAATTCGAACTTTTAATATATTTTCTTGGGGCATTAATTATACAGTTAATAAAATAATCAGGAGAAGTTATATATCTTTGTTTGTTTAAGATTTATTATCTAATCCTTTTTTATATTTATTCAAATAAAAAGGTTTTCATGAATAAACTTTGAAAATAAAGTTGATGATTTAAAAATCTTTCTAATTATATTACAAACTTAAATATTATTAAATGTTTACCTAAAATGATTTTTATATATTCTTATTTAAAATTCCCGCCCAGTACTGCTTGCAATTAAATAAAGCTTAAAGCTTTCGAACTCACAGCGTAAAACGCAATTCTGAGTATTAACGTCTTAAGCTTTTCTTTCTACACTGCTTGCTTCCTGCGTGAGCCCGCTTCTTTTTGAAATTAAATATCCATCGAATTTTCACAGAATTTTGTTATATTGCTAAAACTTAAATTAATGTTTATATTTTATATTTTTAAATTTTTCATATGTGTTATATTTATTTTAGATTTATAAAGATTTTTCTTAGTATATACAAATATTTTTGTATAGAGCAACTTTAAGTCGTTTAACATTATCTTAGCTTTGTCTTTTTTAAGGCTTTATTGTTAAGACTCTATTTATAGCAAACTCTGACGCATTTGCTGCTTTATGCGATCTTGTATAAATTAGTTCGTAAAAAATATTGAGACACTAAGCAACAGGGAATCAGATTTCTTAAACCTTATATTTTATTATTTTGACCTAGATTTAATGGTATTGAGGTATGAATACAAAATAAATTAAATATGACGTATTTTTAAACCAAATCTTATTATTAATAATCGGATACTGATGAGGGAGTGTGTTTTTCACCTGAAACAGCTAGCATAGCTTGCTGCTTATTGTTCTTTGGGGAGATTTCAACGTGTTTTTGGTCGCGTTTTGATTTATTATACATTTTTCTATCAAAATATAAGATAAAATAAAAGTATATTTAAATACATTTAGAGTGTATTTTGTTTTCAAACCAATTTTGATTAAAACTAAGTTATTTTTGACACTAATTATTTTCGAATATTTTTTACAGAAAAATGCTATTTAAAATTTTTAAAATTATTTAAAAATCGAATTTTGTTGCCAGGTGTCCTGGGGGCTGCAGGTGCGGTGCGTACATTGTTTTTCATTCGGAAGGCGCTATCAAATTGTCGGTATCAGCGAGAATTATGTGTGTTTGTGTTTGGGCTGCTGGGGGCCATCGGCTTTGGCTTTTGCTTTGGCCCCCACGCATGGTGTCTCGGCGTTTCGCTCCCCTTAACGAGGCGCGTGGCTTGTTTTTATTTTCTCCCGTTTCCCACAGCCTGCATATAGAGCACAGCATACATATATACATAATGCAAATATTTATATGCAAATTAACTCACCGGCGTGTATTTTTGGCAAGTTTTCGTGGTTGTACGGGACAGAGAGAGGCCTTGACATTGGGCATGTGTGAGGGAAGCTACAAAGGAAAAAGAATAATTAAAATAAAAAAATACAAAAGAGAAAAAGTGACTAGTAACAGCACAGAAGTCAAGTGTCTCGAGTATGAGATACCCGGCACTTAATTGATTGTTATCAAATAATTTGTAATAAAGCTTTTAGTTTATATAGAGCAAGAGGGTATTATTGTTTTTAACTGTAAGCTTTTTTATAGAAAAATAACATATTTGTAGGTATTACAATATTATTTTAAAAACTGTAAAGAAGATTTTTATGAAATGTTAATGTCTTTTTGTTAAATATATTTTCAGCACTCAATCAAAGCGTGCTTCGTTTATTTAAATTCTAGTATTTTTCCACCTTACTTGCCATAATTCTCTATATTTTTATCAACTTTTTGGCATTTAATTAAATAAATAATACTTAAGTTTAAGTTTTCTGTCACCTATATTTCCCCAAAATCAAGACACCCTCTTACGCCACGAGTACAGGGTATAGAGATCGGACACATGCCGGGAAAAAACCGGCAAAAAAAAATATACACAAAAAAAAATGATCGAGTACTCTGAGTACCGAGCGGTCGGCGCATGTCACTCTTATTGTTATTGTTATTTTTACCCACACAATGACACGGAACGCGCTCGCTCACACACACGGCCAAAGCCGTCGCAAATTCGAAAAGCTGATATGCCTAAAAATATAACATCTCGCGGCCCGAGTATCGTATCAATTGATAACCGCTTTTGCCGAGTAATTCTGTTCCCAAGAAACTGCGCCAGAAACACACAAAATAAACATTTATTTTTTGGCAAGCGCAATCACTTACACTAAACACAAAAATTGTTGATAAATAAATGGATTTAATTACACTAGGAATGTGGGACTAGACCTATAAAACTTAGTTTAACAATGATATAGTGGGAGTAAATATAAACTCATGCCTGAAAGTTGGTATATTATAAAACAAAATAAATAAGTTGAAAGTAAAAGTTGTCTTTATTTTAAAATGTAACCAAAACTTTCAAGTCTTATATAAGGACAAAGGACAAACATATATTGCTTATATTATGGCTAAAATTAATTTTATTTCAATTCAGAATGTCATTAAATATATAAATATTTTAAGTTCTAAATGTTTATATTTTTGTGAATTACATTTTTACATAAAATGTTGTTGTAATCATTGCAATGAATATGAGCTTACATACAAACCCAAAAATTTGTCCTATAAATAATTACTTTATTATTTTATTTATTTATGTAAAGCTGTTTTTATTTCAAACGGAATAATACCTATAATAACTAAGGAAAGTGAAACTTCACAGATTGTACTATTTATTTAAAGTGTTCTCTCATCTTATTCATAAAGTCATGATGAAATCTTATAATTCAAGACCATCAAATATTTTATAGTCCCAGACTTAACAGTCTTTGGTCTAATTTTAGCGCAAATTCCCTTAAATAAAACTGCATTATCAAGGCTTTTAATGGCCAGAGAGTCGTTGTTTTCGAAAGCTTAGATTATTTTTGGTACAAGTATAGTTTATTTTCGGTGCCTATACAATCAGTTGTTATTTCCTCAGCCGCCTGCCTGCCGACTGACCGACGCGTGTTCGCTGGGCTAAATTTGGCATTAGATTTGATTACGCACTTTAATTTTACGGGCATTTATGTGGGCAGGACAAGCCGATATTGCGATATTACGCGTACTCAGTGCTTCCCCCTTTGGGTTTATGGGCGACTCTGGGACGGGACTCCCATTGCATTGACGCAAGAGCGTGGCACGCCCCATCGCTTGGATGGCAATTAAATGACACTTTGCTGGCGAATAAAGTGGGTGGCCTTCGGCGGTTCAAATTGTGGGTGGCGCGAAGCGAACAAAAAACAAAGATAGAAAAAAATGCAAATGGCCAGCAGACATGTGCCGGCGTCTGTGTGTGTGCGTCTGCGATACGGCCATTATGGTCGTGTTCCTTTTGTTTTACGCGCTTACACGTGTCGGCAATTGAAATAGAAAAGCGTCTACACGCCACAGACACCCACGAGCCCATTAAAATCACACATACGCCGCGTATGATACGAATCGAGGTGGCAAGAGGCGGGGGAATCGGAAGGAGCTGCTGCAGCGACTCATGTGTTATGCTAATTTCTCTTTTTATTGTTTGCTGCTCGCCTTTTGCTGCCATCTTCGTCAGAAGCAGACGATTAAAGCGAAACAGGAAATCAGCCATCGCCCCGTTTACCGTTAGTTTCGCAGGCAGTGACGGCAACTGAGGCGGCAACTGAGGCGGCAACTGAGGCAGCGACTGAGGCGGCAGAGGCTGCCGGCTGCTGACTAAAGCCAAAGGCCATTGAATCGCCTTTTCATTACGACAACGGCAAGAAAGGCCGGGCTTGGATATATATACTTATACAGTGGGACTTCGGGGAGTTGGAAAAATTAGGGTTCAGGCGCTATTTCTTAGCTCCCTCCCCCTACGTAATCAAGGGTGCAAAAGTATAATTGAATTTTTGAGTATATATCTCACTAAAAACCCTCCACAATCAATAAATATGTTTTAATCAACGAATAGTGATCATTCAATATATTGTGAAGTTATTTTTATAAATAAATGTATCTTTCCAACGCTACAAGCTTAGAATTGAGGAATTTATAAACAAATTAACAATTAAATATGGTATATTAACCTTCCTTTTCAGCCTAAAATTGTTTAAAAATTAAAAAAAAAATTAGCAATTAATTTAAAATGTTATTTATGGATACTATATTCACAATTTTCATGTATACAAAAATAATCCTATATATTCTGTTATTTATATATTATTTATTCATTTAATTTTATTCATTTCCCGCGAATATTTACCAATATGAAGCACAATAATATTCTGGACTCTTTAACAAATTATTAAATATTTTTTTTCCATAAATTATTTTATTTTTATTATTTTAAGAACAAAGATATATATATTTTTTTATAGTTGATGGTCCCAATTAGGGAATTTCGCCTGTATTTATGTACATATATCCATCCACCCGTCAGCGCAAACACGACGCACCAAGCAACTCATTGAAACACACACACAGACAGATGGCAAGTGGGGGAGGGGAGGAAGCGAAAGCAATCGGCCGTAACAAAATTTCCGACACGTGCGACAAAATTGCCTTCCGAGGAGGGGAGGAGCAGGCGGGTCGGGTCAGGTTCGCCGCGCGGTGTGGGGTTGGTGCCCGAGGGCCCCGGTTTAGGCAAGCAGAAAGGCAAAAAACCAAAACAAACTCAACCCCAAGTCGGTGGGGGTTTCCCTATTTTCTGGCAGTGTGTGCTCTCGAATGTTGTCGCAACATTGTTGCTGAAACATTGCCGATTGCGGGAGATGCGTTGGCGACTTTGAAAATTGTGAGTGTTGAATGTGTGTCAATGGTTCTTCGGCGGGTCTATTAATAGTTTTTATTTTTGATGGATGCTCAGACATGAGCCTGAGCATGTGCAAATAAATAAGCCAAGTCTGGCAGCGCGTTTTATTGGAATTATATTTCGCCGATAACGACAGCGATAGTGCTTGCGGGATTAATTTGCGTGCACAAGTCAATTTGTTAATTAGTGACTAATCAGCTGAAACGTGGAATACTTAATCAGTAGAGTAGGGACTTTTAAAGTTAGAAGCTTTATTACTTAATGGAAAATATGAGCGTCAAAAAGTATAAAATATATATATTTTAGGTTTTAAGTGCTGGCATAACGTGATTTAAATGCATTTTTTTATTTAAGGGGGGACTTACATGTAGACCGAATTTGTTGGACTGGTATATGCTGTAAAAATTTCGAATTCGAACTCAAAGTGTCTCAAATCGAGCATATAAGCAAGGACATGTCACGGGTTGGCATAACCTGCATAACCTGCATAAAATTGGGAGTAACCTCTTCGATACCACCTTTAAATATAACCCCAGTGGCATGATAATAGCTTTTTTTCTATTAAAAAATAAATCACGAAAATGCCAAATTTTTCACCGTTCACATGTACGTATGTCGCCCTTCAAAAACAATGTAAAATGTAATTAAAATCCAATTTTGCCTTGTAACTTTTTATTATCTACTTTCTATTGTGGTTTGTTAATACATTGTGTACTTTTTTTTTACAATAATTGCTGTTTGTATTTAATAAGATAAATATAAAAAAAGTGTTTCGTTAAATCATTAAATAACATTTTAAAGATTTATATAAATAAACAGAAATTAAAGGTTAACTTGGCTTTTAAGCTGATGGAGATCTGTAGGAAATTAATCGATCATTACATTATATAATTGCATTAATTAAAGCCCAATATTAAAATTTCTTCCAAATGTTGTAAAAGAAACAAACCTGGAGTAATATTTTTAGGAAATTTCATGGGTCAAATATCTTAGATATTATTATAAACATTTAATAATGGAAAACGGAAATTTTCTATTGAGTAACATAAAAAAAATTATTAAAAGTAAAAGTTATAAATAAATATGTTTACATAAGACAGATTTGAAATTAAATTTAGAAAGAGAGAACGGAAATATATTTTTTAGAAATATATATATTTTTTTAAAATTAAAAATTTGAAATAACATATCAAAAAAATTGTAACTTCTTAATTTACTACTTAAAAAATCGTTAAGTACGCACAATAAAAACGTAATGTATATACTTTGAAACCAATTAAAAAGCGTAAATATAAACTGCAATTTATTATTATCGTCGACCACTATCGCCTTGCCACTTTTGTGGGGTGTGCACAGTACTGGCAGCGACTGCCGAGCTGCCGTTAAAACGTCGGTCGGTCGACGGGTCGCGTTCATTCTGCTTTGGGCGGTCGAAGCGTTCGCAACTCGGGCAAAAAAAGACTGGAAGAGCGGCGCGCGTTTCGGGAGTTACGAGAGAGCACCGCACCGCCGAGTTCGCATATCGGCTATCGGCATATCCGTGTTTGTTGTTTGCCAGCGCGTGTGTTTACTGGTGTGTGTGTGAAAGAGTGTGCCGCAGTGTGTGTGCACTTTGTGCTTGCTCTTCTCGTTATCGTCGTCGTTGTTGTTGTTGTTGTGCGACGGCCACACGCGCAACGAAAGCGAAAGTTTTGTTTGGCGCGCGTGTTGCCATTGGCGTCTATGAGTTAGCACACACACGTCCACTGCCGCCACCGAGAATAGATTAAAAGCGTGCGAAAACAAATATAAATATAAATATAAATATTGAGAAAAAAAAGCGGAAAAATAATGCTCATTATTTCCGATGAGGGTGCATTAAATTAAGGGTATCTAGCGGAAAGACAAAGTCAGCGCACCAAGCATCCCATCCCCCACACGCCAGCCAGCATTATCCCCGGTAAGTCCCATCGCTCGGGAAAAGGTTTTGGCCATAAATCTCCAAGCATTAGCGTTTAGCATTCGCCAACATTTTGTGTGCCACACGTGCCGCGCGCGGCACCATAATAATGAAGAAAAAAAAAAATTGCACTTGACAGCCGACTTCCGATGCTGAAAGCTCCTCCGCCTCGCAACTAGAGATGCTGCTGCCTCGGATTTCCCGACCCCTTGAACCAATTTCGTTCTTTTTTTGTTGTCGTTGTGCTTGCCTCACCTTCTGAAGGACGAATTTAGGTCAGGATCCGTGGGTTTCGTCAGATGACGCATACCATGATGCCCTTTGGCATTCTGCTCGCTGCAAGCTGCAACTCTTGACTGCATTGCGACGGCGGGGTCACATGGCGTATGCGCAATATTGATTTCTTAAGTGAGCTTAAGACCAAACAAATGTGTGTGGGTTTTAAAGCTCGTACTTGGAAAAGTAAACAAATTAGGCATATAAATAAAGGCTTAACCATATGTGAGCCATTTTGGATGAAATGTGATGCAATATTCATTTATAGAACTAACCCTGAAAAGGGGGTTTACCAAGAATTTGTTGCTTAGTATAAAAAATTTGGTCATTAAAAATATATCATAATTGTAGCTGTGTTTTAAGACTCAGCTAAGTTTAAGTTGCTAGAATTAACATGAAGATTTTTTTAAAGGCTTGGTTTGGGGAAGTACAAAAAAAATACAATTTTTCCAAATAACAATTCACAAAATTGTAATTCCCCAGACAAAACCATAAAGTATAAAGTTCAAACAAAGGTTTTTAGCCCAAATAAATGTCTTTAATAATTAATATACAAATTCTCTGGGGATTTCCAATGTTTACGCATAGTTTTGGGCACATATTTACATATTTACACGCAACAAAAGAAAATAAACTTCAACCAGACTGTGTGTTGGCTTTTAGCTCATTCTTTCTTTATATGTTCGCCGGCGAATTCTAAGAAATAAGATAAAAAATAACTTCCTTCCTCCAAAGCCAGACACCTTAATGGTTATTTTGTTTTTTTTTTCCAACCATTAAAACGCTGAAAAGTAAGCGTGTGAATATTTTTAGAGAGCACCGAATAAAATCTCACCCGAGGTTGTCTACTCAAAGAAAATAAGAATAGCGAAGTTGGGGGTTTTTCTGGGCCACTTTTTGCAGCTGCCTTTTTTATGAAGTGCTAAAAAAGAAGCGATGGCTCAGCTAAAGTGAATCAAGCTGTGACTTTTACAATCGACAGCTGTTTGTTTATTTATTTATTTACTGTGAAACCAATGCAGTTGTTTAACTAAGACTTTCTGCCTGACAAGCCATTGGGTAAAATAAATCTCAGCCTTTCGAGTGGGGTATTATGTAGATGCCGGGAGAAAACAAAATCCACGTATAAAATGTGGGGTATTATTTACCGAAAGAATTTTAGTGGTGTTTATTGGTGGTATATATTATATATTAAATTATAAAGAAGAAAGAAAGTATGATATTAAGATAATACAATATTAAAAGGTTATTATTTTGTATATTAACTTTACACTTTAGACTTCATTCCTTAAATGCCTACAAAATATCCTCTCAAATATATTTTTTCTTAAAAAAACACCTTAAAAGCTGAGTTTTTAATATGTCATTGTTGCGTGTCAAATATTTAACATCCGTCCGCAAAGCGCTGAATATCCCTTCGTTTTTGCCCTACCGGAAGTTGCCATATAAACATACGTGGCCATTATAGCGTACAGGTGGCGTTGTCCCTGCCATATCTATTCCATATCTATATCTGCGATAGGTAACTCTTGCGCGTGTTCGGTTGGCCGCTCCATTCATGACACCCCATGACGCCCATAATCGTAGATTTATCATTTTTGCTCGAACGCGCGCGTTTCGCATTACAACAACAAACAAAACAGCAATACAAAAATGAGTGAAAACAAAAAATATGAGCCTCATCCGATATATAAATATAAACAAACAACAACGAGGGCAAATACAAAAACAAAAACAAAAAAAGAAACACAAAAAATGCGAAGCTGATATGCGGATCGACCGAAACGTCGACGGCGACGCCAGCTTTGAACCCAAATGTGGAGAAACGGGAGCGCGCGCAGCTTGGGCGGCGCAACACGTGCGTCGTTAATTCAATATAAAAAAAAAACAAAAAAAAAAGAAAACAAAATATACACACAAGAAAAAAAATATACACATAAAAAAACAAGAGCAACTCGGCCATTTTCTCTAGGCCGCCGCGAGTGTGGGAAGGAGGGAGATAGTAGCATAAAAGTTCATTAACGGCATGTGAGCTTTCCTTTGTGTGTGTGAGCCATTGTTTTTGCCGTGCTCTCTCGTGGCTTGTGTTTGAGATTAAGGGGCCAAGGAAGGAGCAGGGTGAGAGCGGCTTTTATCGCTCTCCCTGGTCTCTCTCTCCCGCACTCTAGGCCTCCATGCACAGCGAGAAAAAGCTGGGTGAGGGATGTACGAGTAAGCGCTAGATTGCATCATTAAAAAAAAGTTTTCTGATGCTGAGTAGAGGAAAAAAATTTTATACAAAGAAAACAATTAAATTTAAATTTTTTTAGTACATTTTCTATTATTTATTTAAAGTATTTAAGCTCAGTGAAATATTTTTGTGTTATGTATTAAATACAGAGATTTAGAAATACCAATAATTTTGCAATAATAATGTTATAGTTTTTATATTCTAAACTCACAGTTGCTTGGATTAAAGATCATAATATCACAATATACATAAGGGTTTTCCCGCTCAATCCTGGTTTTAGGAAATCATTAAACGAATCCAAAAATAACCCAGGCTCACAGGAAGCAGTTTAATATTTTTTTCGACGTGCTTTGCACGAGTTTATTGTTTTCTCTTGGCTTTGCCCTTGTCTGTTCGCAGTGCTCGTGTCTATGAAATTATCGCCAAGTGGACTACGACGTCGACGGCGACGCCAACAGCGACTGCGACTGCGACTGCTGCTGCGATAGAATGACAAAGTCTTCGTTGTTTTTGTCTGTGCTTTTTTTTTGTTTTTAATTTATGCAGGCAACTACAAAATTAATTCTCTTTTTTTCGCCGTGGCTTTTGGTCATGTCGTTTGGCGTCTGTGTTCGGTCGCACGTGTGCGGCACTTTACGCTTGTGTGAGTGTGGGGTGGGTGCTTGTGTGTATGTCAGAGCTGAGAGTCTGTGTGTGTATGTGGGGGGCATTATTTTAAACTGTAACATCTGAAAATGCTAACGGCTTCTGTGAGGGCCCCATGAATGCCAAATGTGAAACACGAGACGCAGCAATAACAATAAAAAATTGCCTAATTTCTATGGTATAATTAATTCGGCTAATGGCTTATTAAGGGGATCACGCTGTGGGATCCAAATCCCAGAGCATAAATTAACCGTTTCCGGAAGGAAATTAATGTGTATTAATAGAACGAACGGACACCATTTTGATAGGATTCTGCTTGGGCAAAGGGAAATGAATGTATAAAGTTTTAGTTTTGGGTTTCTCGAAATATGTTTGAGACTGAATAAATCGAACCGGAAATGGGATTTTTTTAAAGGAAGTATTAGAATAATATTACATCTATATTGTTTTAATAAACATTAATTTTAATAAATATTCATTGATTGGTGTTAAAGGTATTCTTCTTGCTGGGCCAGTACTTTGCATTTCCTTGTTTTTAAATATTTTCTTATTACAATGATAGATATCGTCATATTCTTTTAAGTGTTCTCAAACTAAAGCTGACCACTTGAACTCGACTATTTGGGGAGACGACCACATGTCGTATACGCAATATTTACCAATTGATTTGCATTAACAACGGAAATTCCCATTGTGGCGGTAGCATGTGACATAACTATAGTATTTGCTGTTGGGTTATTAAAATGACAGACAATTAAATTCAACCCCAAGCCAAGGCTCAACAAGGTGGAATGATAAATGGGATTTCTCACCATTTATTATTCTCTACACGGAGTTTAAATTTCACGCCTAGAATTAATTTTTTAAAAATGTTTTGCAAATTGAATTGCATTTTATTCCTAGCAAGTATAATATAATTTTCATTTCATTGTTTTAAAGTTAAGTGCTTAAAAATGGTTTTTCTAAGAGCGTTTAATTTTATATTTATTAAAAAGCTTTTCCTTCCTATTGAGTGCTTTACCCTTAATCAAGGAATTCGAATTTATTTTTCTCCGTGTGGTGGGGTAGCTGCCACTCAAAGTTGGCTCCCTGAACTGCCCTACATCAGCTGTTTGCACTTGGCCAAGTTGGGCAAACACTTGGCCAGCTGCCTGGCCATATAGCTAATTGCTGACCCAATAACGAGAGACACACGACGCCTTAATAAATACAAATACAAATACCAATGTAACTGTGAGTGAGTGCACGCGCCAGTATTTACCGATGTGTTGGCGGGGACGAGCGGAAATACTTGTTTGAGGGAAATTAAACCGAATTCCCTCATCTCCCAGTTATGTGCATCTTTATTGGCCCCTTCATAAATGAGCCACACGTGCGGCTAAGACAAGCAATATGGTCTCTATTGTCTTTCCTTCTCCCGTTTCGCTATATATTTTTTTCTCCCCATTTTATGACCACATTAGCGAATTATATTTCACTGCCATTCAAAGCGTAGAGACAGAGACTAGGCGAACATAAATTAAACAAAGGCGGGGCGGTAAGCTCGGGGGGATTGGCCAACACGCGCCGCTTCTGGTTTCTGTCCGCACTTATCTTCTGGCCAACAAAAAAAAAATATATATATACATTTCGAAGTTCTTCAGGGGATGCCCCACGGTCGGCTACTGTCAGTGAACTGTTTTGGCCATTCGGCGACTCTTTTGTAATGCCAACTCGCAGCCAAGTTAGTCGGCTATCTTGAAAAGAGTCGATCTCTCTGACTCACTGGCCAAGACAGCATAAGGCCATGTTATAAGCCACGAGCGAATAATTCTTCATTGTCTACAATTTATAAAAATAATAATCTCTTGCCCGTGGGATTCTGGTTTCCAGGAAAAAAACTAATCAACAATGTTTTCTAAAGAACGCGATTATGGCTGCAGTAACTGTTTTTTAATTTATCACGTTCGCAGAAAAAAATGAGACCTTGACCTACTTAATAAATTAATTTGTTCTATAAAAACAGAACTTGTTTTTAGGAAATTGTTGCTTTTTAATGATACGACGTGTTTAATTTTAAACAAATCTTAAAGGTCATGTTATTGACAAAATAATCATTTGAAAGTCTCTTTATATTAATTTGGTATTACGAAATATTACCCAGAACCATTTATCATCAGACTTTGCGGCAAATAACCGATAATAAATGATTGCAAGTTGCTACCCATATCAGGATTATATTTAATTGGTTTTATTTTATTGTCAGAAATACAGACAGAAAATAATAAAGCGATAATTGCTTCGGCTTATCAGCGATATGCGATTAGCTATTAATAAACTTAATTGTGTTTGAGCTTCCTATATAATTGCTCACAATTGAAGGTGTTTTTTTTTATATTATGAGACTCAGCGTAAAATATTTGTTTAAAATGGAAAGCCATTTCTGAAATGGCAACTAAAAATATATATTTTTAATAATAAAACATTGCAAGTGAGTGCAAAAATCCTAATACCCGCATTCGTTCTGTTGCCAAGCAAATCGAAGCACACGTGCCGGCGGAAAGTAATTAATTAATGGTAAATGTTGCGCATAACATTTTTATGATGTGCCAATGAAACGAGCCGGGCAGAATTATTGCTGACAAAATGTCAAACACTCAAATATATACTTGAAAGCCAAAATTTATGTTCGCAAATCATCAAATTCATTCGAAATTCGAAGAAAACAATGAACAGGCTCCCCTTCTGCTCTGCCCACGATCCAATTAGCCGCAACAATCGAAGCCGATAAAAGGTGAACAATAAAAGCCGAGATATATTCATTCCGGCGGATTGAAACTGAAATTTGAAACACTCTCGCATGTCTCTCATGTTCGATATGCAAAAGATCTATTAATTAGTGACGCACGACCTGTATCAATCACATTTGCGTTTTATGCTTTATGTCTCTTTGGGAGATCTGGTTTCCCCTTGTGGGCTGGACAATCAAAAAATTTTATTAAAGCTTTAGGCATTCAGACGTTTAGCTAATTAGACTGTTGATTAATTTACGTGTGGTTGAAAAGCGGAACATAAAAACAAAGGAATTAATGTCTATTTTCGGCTTTGAGAAGTTGAAAAATGCGATCAACTTAAGCATGGTTTTTCGAAAGCGTTCTTTGTTTAAAGTTGATGGATTTTGTTATGAATAAATTTATAGCTTGTCTTTAGATTTATGGGTTTTTTGTGTTCATGGGTATATTTTTGATTTATTTGGAATTTTAAGGTTTCTGTGGAAATGAATTTGGTTTATTTTATATCATTTTTTATTGCCTAAAATCTTGATATTTCCATAATTTTTTTTATTTTGAATACTTGATCTTGATAAAGATATTTTAACAATTTTAGTATACTAATAATTTGTTAAATAATGTTGTATATACAATTTAAATTTTTTTTGTTTACTTAAAACAAATAGAAACTGAAAATTAAATGTTGAAGGCTATATAAATGATTTTTGACTGTTTTTACTGATCTTGTGATAACGCTTTATAAAAAACTGTAGCTCATATTACAAATATCACATACTTGGCTACCATATTGTTATGCAAATTCCATAAAGATTTCTTAAATTAGCTGTTCAATATACAAAGTAAATACAGACAGCTTAGCAAAAGATTAAAGGAGGATTATTTGCTAGCTTGTCTTAAGTTGAAATCTCAGCTTGACGGCCAATAATATCCCGACAATGTCTGTCTCAAAAAACTCTGCCCCTTCAGTGTGTGGTTTTTTTTTTGTTGCTGTTCCGGGTCGTTGTTATATCTCTGTCATTTCTTGGTTGTTATTGAATTCCTCTTATCGAGAAGTCATAATTTGGCACACGTGTGTCTCATTTAATGTTTTCGGCTTTTATTTGCTTTCCTCGTCTGGCATCGTAAATTTTTATGGCCTTTCGGCGGCTTCAATTGGGCAACCGAAGTTTCATCGCCATCATCGGCAGTTGTGTCGATCTGATCTATTGGACATGCTAATGCTAATCTCTGGACCTCGTCTAGACCGCTCTTGGCAAATGTGAGGAAAAAACACTGAAAAAATACGAAATAAATGCTGGAAAAAAGCTGTCGCAAGATGGCAAGCCCACTTTTGACACGTTTCTCTCCCCAAACTCCAAGCGTATCTAAATACAATTATGACGCATGTTGATTGCCTATTTAGTTGTTGTTGCCCCGTTTCGCCAGGTCTTACCTGATATTTTTTCTCTATATATTTTTACTTGTATTTTTTTCTGTCACTGTTGCTGTCTGACTTTCAGGCGCATGTGCTGAGATAAGAAGGAAAATTAGCACTTTGACTTTGTGGTAGAATGACTTGCCCATGGGGCAACATGAGCAGTTTTGCACTAAGTAATGGAAAATAAATTCAATTAACAAACAGAGAGTGCCCTGGAAAGTCACAGCATGCTGGGTTTAAAGTTTAATTGAATTTAAGACTGAAATACATAAAGATTCTTACTACTGGCTTACATTAATAAAAATAAATAACAAAATAAAATTAGTTAGGTTATTAATACCATATTTAAGTTATGGGAATAGGAAATTTTGAAGACATGAGAAACCTCGAATACTTTAAAAATAATTTAGAATTGTGTTAACCTTTAAATATTATTTATACCCTGAAAAATGTATTTAATTCAAAGTGCAAAATTCTGTTGAATGTATTTAATACAAAGTACAACATTCCGTTAAATGTATTTAATAAAAAGTACAAAAGTCTGTTGAAATATGTATATAAGCCCCAATAATTCTTCCATATACACCCTTCCCAAAAGCTAGAGTATTGGCCAAACAAAAACGCAAATCTCAAGCAAACATTGCCCCAAGTAAACAATGAATGTAAGATATAGTCATAAAAATACACATGCAGCGGAAAGTTTTATTTGAGTCTATAGATGGAAGATTTCTGTTAGCCAGCGGCGTCTTTAAAAATTTGCGGCGCGTGCATAGTTGTTAGATAAGGTCAAAAAAAATAATGGAATGTCCATTAAAGATTACACAAGGCCACGGGCGTGACTGTAATTAGAAAGGAAAAGGAAAATTTAATACGAGGCACTAAGCTGCCACAATATTAAGTATACGCCCCGAAGGACGACGATGATGACGACGTATATTATTGCCGCTACTCGCACACACTTTTGGCTAAAGCTGCTTCGAGCACTTTTCATGTAAATAATAGCCGAATCATTTGGGTTATGAATATTTCAAGCCCACTTTCGGGCTAATGCGGCTGCATGTGGCAGATGATGGAAGCCAACATTTAGAAAAACGAGACCCCAGTGCAATTTAAAACGATTCCCGAGCACACACGCTCACAAAGGCCAGACACGTCGGCTATAGCCAGACATGCATGCTTATGTGCACAGGAGGAAAATATATTGTATTATTAAGGATATACTAAATATTTCAGGAAGATATTTGACTTAGAAAAACATATCCTCTAACTTCTCGTGATATATTTTTAATTCATTCAGTTAACAAAATATTTTCAAAAATTCTGCTTGTATAAGAACTTTAGCTTTTGAGTCCTACCTATTTCAACAGATGTTTTTCCCCGTGTACACATGTCTGCTGTGATGTCTGAGGGAGTGCCTTAGCTCATGTGACGGAACAAAGAGAGGTATTGTAGTGCCCGCAGCGTTTAGCGTTACACATGACAAATAAACTTCAAAATATGTGAACGTTCCTGCTAAAGCGAAATAATAAAGAAACGAGAACGAGTTCCTTGAACTCTCATTTCTCGTCGGTGTTCACTTTCGACAATATTTTGTCTTTTTGTGATGTAGCCGGCGGTCACAATTGTCTGCCACAACGATGCCCCAACAATTTGCCAAAAAAAAGAAGGAAAGAAGAGAAAATCAAATTTCCCTTCCGTTCCGGTGGCGTGTGAAAAGTCATTGGCATAAGCAGATTCCTTTGTTTCGCCTTAGTTTCTGCTTTGTCTTACTTCTCGCTTCTGACAGCTGACAACAGTGCGTGTGTTTTGTCTTACTCGCTCTCTTCCTCTGTCTGTCTGTTGTCGTGTTTTTTGTGGCGTGTCATGTTGAACAATTATTGGCTAATTTGTAGGCACGCAGCGGGAAATCTCATCGCAGCGGCTTGATTGACTTGACCTCCGACACCGGCGGGGGACGGGAGCTCGGTCAGATCTACAGGTGTCTCTTGAGCGGAGCGAGAAACGTGTCTCAAATTGAGCCCCATTTTGAGCCTTAAATCTGCTCTGTGCTTTAAGTGTTGTACACTTTTCTCCTCTAGGAAGAAGTCCCTTTTCACAGGACATTTCCCCCCTCTCTCTCTGGTTCACCGACCCAGCCTTCTTCGCTTTAGGCCCGCACGCGCCGCATTAAATTTGCCACTGGGGCAATTCGTTGAGGCTTAGTATTTGTTACGCACATTTCGGTCTTTTGTTACAGACATTTCCCAGTCTCCGCTTAAGGGACAAGCGGTAGGGACAATTACACGGTGAACAAATTATTGTATCCTAGAGGTTTAGATATTAAAATGAGACTTTATTTACTTTTTTAGCTCAACAAACTATTTACATTTCTTACATTTTTCAGGGGATTACCTTAACGTAGTTTTTGTATGCTTATTTTAATTTATTTTAATTTAATTTTTTTTTTTAATATTAATCTAACTAAAACAACAATAATATAAACAGCATTGAAAAGCTAATAAATATAATTTCTATATTTTTCCCTGTGTCTCCTTGCTTTGGATCAGCCTCGTGGAGGCTTTAACTATCGGATGACGGATAAGGCATAAATAATGAAATGTAATTTCAGCGCATATTGGCGCATTGACATCGACCTGAAACCGAGGGACGTGAGGGGCTGGCAATCTTCTTAACCGCCCACAAGTATTTTAAATATTGCGGGTAGAGGGTTGGGAAGAGGCTTGAATAGAGGGTTAGGAGGCGGGAACAGGTTGGTAAAATGCCGTCAAGGGCCGCAAACATTTCATCATCGTCGCGAGCGCTTTTACCAAATGTAATTACACTCAAGAGATACACGTGCCGTCAACAGCCTCGTTGTTCATGGTCTTTTTGGGCGTTTTTCAATTTGAATTTGACTGCCGTCGGGCGGGACTCATCCCCTAAGCTCCACAGTTCGAAAGCACCTCCTACTCATCCTCTGACAGCGGCGAACACTTGAGCAATTTCGCGTGCCCGCCAAAATGCTTTCCCATCAATATTCTGTCCACCCCGTGAAGCCCATTCCCGCCGAGTCACTTTAAGTTTGTTTACCTTTGGCCGATGGTCGTTAGCCAGGATTTGGAGCACGCTTAATGAGCTTTTGGGTCCGGGGCTCCGGTGCGTCATCTTGAGTTTCGTTTCGGTGCCAAGGCCCAAGCTCACGATGCCGCCTCGAAATGTCAACTCGGGAATTGGACTTGGGACTCTGAACTCTGGACTTTCGCAGGCCAAGCGCTGATTGTTTGCCACGAGTGATTTATGTAGTTATAATGGATTAGTTGGTCTGATCCGGTTCGGCGGGATTTCCAGAAGTGGATGCGGCTTGATTGGGAAATTATCTTAAGGGGTTAAGAAACCGAATGGATTTTGATAATACTTAATTTCCTTTCTCTACGTTTTCTATTGAAAAGTCTGGATTAGTTAAGATTATCTGGGAGAGTCTGTATTAAGTGGGTTCTATTTATTTATTTTTTTATTTACCGAAATTTCCAACTATTAAAGCATTTAAAGTGTGAATTGGTAATTAAAATATTTGTACGTATCTTTTGAAATTCCTAACCTATTTACTTTATAAAGCAAAAAATACGATGCTTGCCAACATCCGTTGCCTGTTCTTATCGCCACCGAAATAAACACAATTTACGATCCGCCATATCCTCTCTCGAAATGTGTTCTGAATTCTGCAAGAATCACTGCAACTGTCTGACAAAAAATAAACCAAACAATCCACAATTGCCCAAAGTTTAACGAACTCGTACGAATTTTATTATTTAACTTTATTTTGATTACTGTCCGGCGCGTGCAGTTCATGGGGTTATTGAGGCACGCTGGCCGTTTAATCAATTAATTAATTAATCAATGTGACGGCTAATTAATTCTTTGCCTTTATTTCCATTCTCGTTGCAGTGCTAACATAAGCTGCCAGGGAAAAAAAGGAGAGTCCCTGAAAAGATGGCGCCCACCATATGTTCGCAGAAGAAGCAGCTGCGCGAGACGCGGCGACATCATGGCGTGGCCGCAGCCACCACAGCATCCGCCGCCACAGCTGCCGCATCCTCGTCATCGTCCTCATCCTCATCCTCCACTTCAACATCGACATCTGCAGCTGGAGCCACACAAGCCAGCTCGGTGCTTGGCTATGGTGAGTAAACAGCCGGTGAAGAAGGCGTAGCTAAGTGCACAGAGAGAAAGAATTTCCTCCGGTGCCTTAAATCTAATATAAGTTAAGTGGTCTTTTTTTTAATGAATAAATGCTCCTGGGAAATGTTTAGGCATTTAAACACTTTACATTTTGAACTATTTTCCTCAATATTCAAATAAAAATATTGAATGTTCAATTTTACATTAATTGTTTAAAATATATACATTTACTCACTTATTTAAAACCACAGCTTGTGTAATTCGCTTTTGCTCAGTGCAATGCGACTTGGCGACTGCTAACTGTCGAGCTTGTGGTGGGCGCACGAGGCGTATACGTAACATTGCCTTATACATTCATTGCAATCTACGCTTTGTTTCTTTTTTTTTTTTTACTACCCTTTATTGTCAAAATCCCCTGCTGATTTGCTGATGCGACTGTTGTGACTGTTACTGCTCTGCTCACGTTACTCGGTCATGTTTAATTAATTTATGTAAACTGGGCCACCCACCTCCGGACAGTATCTCTGCGTTACGACTGCTGTGACTGTTCTGAGCTCGATTCCCATTTCCCACTTCCTCATTGCCAGCTATAGTTGCGGTCAATGCGATAGCTCTGATAATTTTATATGTTTTTTTGGTTTTTTAAACAAAATTATATTTTATTTTATTTTTAAAACATTATTTTGCCCAAATGATCCTTGTAAGAAGCAATGAGAGGAGAAATATGTTGGAAATATATAAGAAATATATTAGTAGCATGAAGTTAGAGGTTTATAATTAAGTGTGGTAATAAATGTTTAATTTAGAGATAAAATTATGCAGAATTTCATCAAATTTGAGTTTAAAAATATTATATTTTTCCGTTTATCCAATGCCATCGTTGGCTTTATTATGTACACAGATGTACAGTAGAAAACTCAAATGCACGTGCCCTGTGCGATGGGTCGCATTGGGATTTTCACGTGTTGGCCTCCATGCTGCCGCCTTGGCGCTGTACAGCTGCTAATGTTGCTGCTGCTGTTGCTGCTGTTGTTGCTGCTGCATCGAGGGCACGCGAGTTTTTGGGTTATGCCACAAGAATACAACAACTTGCGTCAGCAATTGGCTCCAGCTGCTCTTCCGCCTGCGTTGTTGCTGTTAGGTAAGACAGACTCGAGTGGCAAATCTGACTGACACGTTTATATAAGCGATCTAATGCCGCATGACTGGCAACGAAATGGAAATGAATATGGGCTGAGTAGGGAATGAGTTCTCACAAGGAAGTGAATTTATTCTGAAAGTAGGAATAACTTAGACGTACTTACATATTTTTTATTACAAGAAAAAGTAATTAGTAAATAGTTTAAATAGTATATATAGTAAATAGAATCGCCAGCAACAAACAGAAATTCTTAGAAGTTTAATAAAAAATATATACAATATTTATCAGTTTAAGAAACGGTTTAAGATGAAAATAATGACTAATGACAGGCAAATGGAAGGGAAATAATTTAAGTAATGAATTAATTAAAATTCTAAGAAAGTGATAAGGTATTCAAAGAGTATTAAAACCGATTAATTTCTTAGAAATAAATGAAACTTGATTTGTTTATTCTTAAACAAAATACTAGTATCCAAGGAATGAAAGTCAAATTTAAATTGAGGATTGGACCCAATGGAACCCTACAGAAATTGGTTTTATTATTATACTTTTTATAATTATTAACTAATCACTCTAAAAAATTATTTTATAAATATCATCAGGTGCTTTCCCTTTACAAATACAATTTCTTTAAAAAGTTTAATGAATCAATGAAAGATATCTTTAAATAATTCACAAAATGAATTCAGCTAACGAAGTTAATGTCTTTCCCAACACAACCGAACCCAGCCCAACCGTCGGAAGATGTTCGCTGATTACTCATTAGCCAAGTGTGATTGTACGAATATTTACCTAGATTTTTTCCAAGAAATATATTTCACAAATACACGAAATGGAAATGGTGGGGAGGGGGCCCCACATAACCTCCGCACGTTTTTGTTGCTGCTGTGCCACTTTTGCTGGGTTTATTTACATGTTTTGCACATTTGCTCCGCTTGCTTTTAGCCAACTTTGCTCTTTTTTTGTTTTTATTTTTTTTTTCGTTTCTGCTGCCGACTTTATTGGTGCCATATTCAATGTGAATTCATTGAAAGCACTGCTGCTGCTGCTGCTGTTGTTGCCTTTTTATTTGTGCTCGTTGTTGCCTGCTAATTTCCAGCAGCACATAAAAATAAACCGAAAGAAATACACCGACACACGTCTAAATCAAAAATGGGTGTGACGAGGCCACGTGCGAGCCCCTTGGGACTTCACCCAGCCCTTCCCCTTTTCCATTTTCCCGACTGCTTTCCCAGGGGCTGGAATGTTGGCCAATGCCCTCTCGCCCTCAGCCTGTATTTTAGGCATTTAAAATTTTTATTTTCAAGCATCACCGGTGACTAATTCACCGAGAACGGAACGAGGCACGTGCAATCCCACTCACTCCGTTACCCAGACACTCATCGATGACGAGGCCGAAACCAGCAGAATAAGTACAGCAGAAAATGAAAACATGGGGGCTTTACGGCAGAAAAAATATTGCAGAGAGAACGATTTCATTAATATTACAATATTTAATAATAAAAATCTCGTGGATAAAATATACCTTGATTAATATGCAGTATTTCAGTATTGAAACTGCAATGATTTAAAGAGTTAAAACCTTTCCATGCAAACATGAATTCAATTATTCAGTAACAAGCTTAATAACTTAACTTAGTTCCAGATTACAGTCAGGATAGTTTTTCTTTGAATCTCGCATTAAGATAGAATTCCTTTCAATTATCTGGGAAGCATCTGAAAAATGCAAGCTGAAGCCATAACAGCTGCTGCTTAGATAAACTATGACAGGTACAAGTTCCCTTGACTGGCAGGTAAAAGAAAGCTGTAAAAATAAACATTCATTGAATAACTGACATAGGATACAACAAGGTGAGCAATAAGAGGTATTTATGCCAAGGCATCGGTGAGGGGCAACATCCGGGTTTTAGATGAATGCACATTGATGGCAAATAATATTCTAGAGCAGCCATGCAAAATATTCAGTAGAGGAAGCAGTCAGCAAAATAATGCTTAATTTTATGTATTTAATTGTTGACAATAAAAACATTAAGATGGTTTATATCTGCCATATAAAAATACATTTATAACTTTTATTGCATTTGAAAGTGCTGCTGGGAAATATATTTAAATATTCACTACGTTTTCATTCCATTTTCTTTATTATTTTTTAAACAAACCATCATCTTCCATCTGTATTAATAGAAATCTATACTTAACACCCGATACGTCATCGGTGTTATCAGCTAGGTGGGGCTGCGTAGGATGCACTTGTCCCCTGAGCTTCATTCTCACGTTGCACTGCACTGGGCTCGGTGTGGGGCCAGCAGCTGGCGCAATCAGCTCCACATCCCGCCCCGAGGGATCCAAGGGTGTGCACCGCCATGTGCAGGGCGTCATGACCCTGACCATAGACACAGTCGCTAAAAGCGGCGATGGAAAAATAGATTTTACGCAATACCCTGGGAGTGTGTGTGGGGCGGGGGAAGAGGTAGTAAGGGTGCGAGTGCACTTGGAAAAAGTATTCTTGAGAATTTGATTCAAAGTCAATAAATTTTAACTAAAATATTTTTAAAATTTATAAAATACGGAAAATGTATAAGGGAGTAACTATTCCATAAATAGAAATGAGATGGATAATGATTTCTTAAGATTTTAAACTTTAACTGAGTGAAGTAGTGATTTAAACTCATTCGAAATTTTACTGGTATCTCCGAATATTTATTATTATTTTCAAAAACAAATTTATTACTTTCCTTATTTATAATTTTATTATAATATACTTGTTATACATTTTTTATAAATATTTTTCAAAGGTTTTCAATTTTTCGTTTCTTTATATGAATTTCCTGAAAGGCTCAAATTTCTCTGTAATTTTTTGTGTAGTGTTAGGGGGCTCTTTGTCGTGACTTCCAACAGCTGATAGTTGGAAATTAGCGTTACAAAAGCGTTGTGACTGCGAATTGATGCGAAACGCGTTGCCGAAGCGCTTGGCCCTGGTGCCGGTCACGTTTCCAGCCCACACGCGATTCCACTAAGTCTATATATATTTACAATATATATTTAAACATATATACGGACAGATACTCACAAGGGAACGGCATGGTCATAGATAGAGACATTGGTTGACAGCTAAGTAATTAGCACTTGAGCGTTCAACTGCACCATGGGTTCCGCAAAGTGCTTAGTTAGGCACTTTTATTTATTATCAGGAAATCAGTTTATTTATTATATTTTAAATTTTTTTTTACATATTTTGTTTCTTATTTTTCTTAAAAGAGAAATTTTTTAATCTGAAAAGTGTTAAGTTAAATGAGTTATCAATCATTTAATATACGTTAAAATACTTACCACTTTTTCTTCGAAGAAAACATAGGCAAAAATCTTCTCTTTATCTTCGAAAATATTAAAAAATATATTAATCGCAATATTTTTCCATTTCGACCCACTGTAACCTCTTTAAGCTCTTGGTTGCTCAACTAAATATGTTCCCTTCTATTTTTTTTTTTTTCTTGCAGTGGCCAAAGGTTCGATGAACCCCTCGAGTCGCCGTCGCCCGATGAGACTGCAACGAAGACTGCCGCACTTTGCCGCCCGCCAAACGGCCTACTCCTCCACGGACACCAGCAGCGGGGTGGAGACGGAGGTGGAGATGGACTCGGGGCACCGGATGCAGCTGGACGAGGGCAGCTACTCGGCGGCCAGGATCCAGTACCTCCAGCAGCAACATTCCAGCAGCGACAGCAACATCAAGACAGTATTACAGCCCAACTCCTTCAGCAGCAAACACAACAGATCGGCGGCGATGGCCATGAAGCTCTGCGAGGAGGTGCCCACCGAGGAGGAGGACGACGATGGCATCGACAGTGGATATGAGTACAGCCCGGCGCCGGTCAAGGAGTTCAACCTCCAGCAGCATCACTTCCAGAACCACAACAGCGACGGCCTGCTGTCCATCGCCATCAAGACCATCAAGCTGGTGCAGCGCAACAAGCTGCTCCAGAAGCGGCTGGCCCAGCTGCAGCTGGAGACCTCGGAGTTCATCGCCTCCGTGCTGGCCAACCCAGAGAATCGGCAGTTCCGTGAGAAGATTGCCCCCAAGGCGGAGGGCAAGGTCAGCAACGTGCTGCTGCGTCACTAGGCGGAGAGAAAATAAACCGAAACATTTTAGCCCTTTTTCTGGACGTGTTAGAGTGTTGGCCTTCAAGACAAAACAAAAATTCCATAAATCAGTTCATAAATTCCCCGAAAAAATATTTAATTTATTTTATTTTTGGTTTCCCACCAAAGCACAACTTGGCAACATGTTTCTGCAACATTTCAAAGCTGCCAGCAAAATATGTAGCCTGCTTCTGGGGCTGCTTATGTAAAATGTCTAAGCTCTTGTAGGATGTATGTAAAACAAAACATTTTTTTACATCTTCTATAATTGGATGTATTTAATAATAATTATTTTTTTAAAAGTCATTATACAAATACAACAGCAAAAGTGATATAAATGGGGAATTTTTTTTAAATATAAATATTTATTTTTGTTTACAAAAATAATAATTATCTAAAGCAAAAACCCAACAACAAGAAAATAATTTTATTCATTGATAAATGATAATTTTTGACCATTTTTCTAGCAATTTCTAATCATTGAACAATAATATTAAACACTTCAACACGTCCAGAAAGGAAAAACATTTGTCTGGGGGCTACGTTTTGAGCAATTCGTACTGATTAACTTTATGAATAACATATAAAAAATCCATCAATGTTTAACAATTTAAATATACAAACATAAAGTAAAAAATAAAAAAATCGCTATGCTAACATTTACAAACAAAAAATATTTCTAAAAATCCCAAAAAAGTCCAAAAGTGTATCTTTATCTGTAGCCGCTAAGTACATTTTATGTTTTACAGTTTTTACACTCAATAATTAATTTATAATATATTAAACATACCTATATCTAGAGAAAAACAACCAGGCATAATCAATGAAACCCTACGACGCTTTTCGCTTTATACAAACAAATAGTTCTAGTGAAACTTGATTGATATGCAAAGCAATTGGTTGAAACAAAGAAAAGAGAAACGAAAAGGAAGCCACTATACGTAATTGAACATCGGTATTAGCTAATTAACCGATTTCCCTCAATATAAATGTATGCTTAGGTGTATGGAGAAACTATCAAAATGCTAAGCAACGCAAATCAAAGCAAAACCAAATTGAAAACTAACGAAAAGCAAATCTTTCCAATTCTAATACTTTTAGTCAACTCAACCTTACTGACATTTTCCACAAAACATACTTAGAAGGATATCAAACAACATCAAAAACTCGCAACAAATGATTTCATCAATAAAATTAGTGACAAATTAAACATGTTTGATGCTTACTTACTTACCCTGTGTATCTTGGCGGGTACCCCTATCCGAATAAGGCAAACAAGTCATGGCTAAGTGAGTACTTTGGTCGTGTCAATAACACCCAATCAATGCGTTCAAAGACCGTCTCGGTCCGTACAGATTTGACATGGAGTCTGTCAGCGAGTCAGTCACGAAGCCCCGCGGATGTTCCGAAAAACGTGGCTTAAATGGTGGGTATTAAAATAGAAACAATGAAAATATATTAATAGAAATGACAAGGCTGAGTTTTATAATATGAAAGTCTCCATAAATCCAATTTCACATTATTATTATGTCTAAATTCATTTAATAAATATAAAATTAGAGATGAATAATGCTTCTACTCTTTATGGTTATTTTATTGACATAATATATTAACATTTTACCATATAAAATTGGTAATTATTATATTTATTTCCTGCTTTTTTATGACTCATAATATAAATTTAATAAAATATTTGCAGTGTCCAAGTTAGACAAGAAGCACTTCAAGACAAATGTTTATTAAGCAAAGCGTTCTTCGCTTTATTTTTCTTCCGTTTTTTATTATTTCATATTTATATTATATTTTATTATTTTTCCATATTCAAGTTGTTTATAAAAAATACTAAAGATCTTCAGAACACCCCCTATGGATGGCTGGCTGTAATGCATCTCCGCACGATACGCAGCAAATTATTCAGCAATTGTTTCAAGTTCATTCAATTAAGTCGGGCCTCCTTAGCCCGGCTTAGACCTTTTGAGTGCCATTCAGCTCGTAGATTGTGATTATGTCGGTGGTATATGAACACCCTTGTCAGCACGTCTTACACTTGACACTCAATTCCAGATCTCAGACACAGTATTATTCGTAATCATAATTTTACCAAAACTGCCTTTGACGTTGGTCAATCACCGGGCCTGCGTTTATGGCTTTGTGGAGCTATTATTATTGTTAGTTTACATGGCATTATATATTGTTTTATTGGGTTTTTTACGCACTCTGGTCACGTCTTCATCTGTTCGAGACACGTGATTTATGGGCGCCCAGTCAGAGTCAGTCAGTTATACTGGGGGATTCGTGTACTCTCGAGAAAGACCCGGCCCACTTGACACTGAAGAGGTTTTATTACCCGGCAAACGGTGCAGAAACTGTTGCGGCCTGAACTTGATTTGTGTTTATTTTGATGCCGTGATTTGGATCTGTATTTGGTAATTTGTATTATTTGATATCCGTCTGGGCAGCCACTGTTCGCGGCTTTTGGCTGCCTGCCTGCCAACCGTTAAATCGCTAACAAAATATCGTTGTGTAAAATCGGATCGTCGAGCTGGTTACCTTGGCAAGGTCGTCTCCAGTCCGGGGAATGTTTGCCCAAGCGATTAAAGCTGGTAAAATAAATTAGAGGTGAGTCAGGTGGAGTGGCCTATAAATAACATTCGCTAACTGACACCAATGCCGCAAGGTATGTATGCTGCACTTGCATCGTCTGTTTGTTTGGGCTAATTTTCGCACTTCTCACTGACATTGCCTGTGCCACTTGAGCCAAGCTAATGTGCAAAAAACGAGTATGTAAATTGCAATGCGTTGGCAAACAATTATGCATTAGACTGGGCTAATTAAAAGAAGGATTCAGGGTCATTTGGCGTTAAATAATATGTTTACTGTTTCGACTTTAGATGGAGAATTATTTGATTTTTATACTTGAAAGATTTTTAATTAGGAAAAAATAATTCTAAGGAAATAATAAATATGCCACCATTTCGTGTTAATTTTTTTTGTTAGAAAAATATTATAAAATGTATCGTTTAATTATTACCAAAGTTCGCAGATTTTGCAGTCTCATTTTGGGCTCTGGGCACCACTATCACTTTAGGGGAAAACCACCCGCGCGATTATCCATTTTTGATTTTTTGTTCAGCAGTTAAAATTTAATTAGCAAGCCGCATTGTCTCCGGCCTTTGATCTTTAATCAATTATCAGCTCTCGAATTGAGTGGGGCCCAAGCACTTTACAGCACATAGAAACAAAAATTGCCAAGATACTCACTCGTGTTTTTTATATAGTTGCCAAGTCACTCACGAAATGAATATGCATAAAAAAGAGCTGGGCAAATAGACCACTGAAAAATGCATTCAAACCGATATTTGTTCGGATTGTATCTATAAAAAGATATGCGAGAAACACGGCTTGTACTCAAGGTCAGCTCAGCGATTCACCGAATATTGCCAAAAAACCTAGAGAGGTTGTGAAAGTATCTGCGAAATCGGGCGAGCAGCGGACTAGAGCCAAAATCTGTTCAGTTGCCCATTAATGAAACGATTTGGACGTCGTTCGTATGCAAATGAGCCGGGTCACCCCGGCCATTTGTAATCCGCTGAATGCCATCTTAATGATCTGCGGGGCTCGTGTAACCCAAACGATCAGCTGAGGTAAGGTAAGGTAAGGCCGTTGTCTGTGAATCCGGAAAAGCGTCCACTCCGAGGCTTGACATTGAACTTCGCCAGAAGTCCAATGACTTGATCCATTGTAGTCCCAATAAATCGGACATCGGACAGCGGTAAACAGCGGAAGCACTTTAATTCCACCTACTTGAGCGCGTTCGCACCTCGGCGCTAATAAGTCAGCGACAAATCGATGATCATCGAAGTGTCCAATCCCATTTGATTACAACGAACGATCGAACGAGGCGGGGTGCTAATCAGCATGCAGCAAATTCCCCAAAAATAGCCCATAAAAAAATAAAATAGCTGATGGCGATCGGCACATAAAAAATTTGCAAGTTCACCCGATGAACTTGAAAAAGATGGTCCACTGCGAGTGAGAGATTTTGTGGCCGCGTTTGCAGCTGCCCCTCATTCGTGATCGCTGGAACGTAGCGCGTTGACCGACTAGCCCGGCAGCTACCTGTGTTGTTACCTGACTTTTTTTTCTCACTGTGCCTTTTTCGCTATGGCTTTTTGTGTGTCTCGCATAGGCTTCAACGTTGCAGGCCGGCCAGCGACGATTCATTTAAGCGCCGGACATCAGCGGGCGCGCATGCGCAGTTGTATCAAAAATCGGTCTATCGATCTGGATTCATAAATAATTTAATAAAATACACCAAACATATATTTAAATAATTAACAAACAAGGCGTATCTCCCCAGTGATTTCGAGTAACAATTTTTATTCAGAGCATTTCGTAAGTGCATTCTAACGGCAAACGTGTTTGGAATTTCACAAGAGAATTTGCGACTGTTTGCAGTCGAGTGTGTGTGTTGTGTGTGCTCTAATCTGGTCAGATGACGTTAACTTTTAGCAGTAAATTGCTCTTTTTAAGAACTTGTTAAGTTGACAGGCTAAAAAAGTCAGTTACGGGTTTTTTAGCTAATGAAATTCATCATGTGCCCCAAAGTGGAGTTATTTGTACACTTCTTGCAGTGTTTGTTAGAAATATGTGAAGCTATTTATTTGAGGGTTTATATTGTTAAAAGTATATGAAGATAAAGAAACAAAACATAAATTAATAAATTAGATACAAATTTGTTATTTATTTTAAATTGAATTGTGCATTTTGTTAGATATTTTATTAATTTAAATTGCTTTAATCTTTTTATGCTGAAAAGAGGAATTTAAATTAATATAATTTTATAAGATGATCTTTATGTGCAATTTTTTTTTAAAGAAATAAAGATACTTTATAGTTGATTATTATATTTTTCCATTTTAGAATCTATTGTATTTTACATTTTATAAATATAGATGTGAACCTTCTATATTATTTCTGGCTATGTGTATTTTTCAAAGTTAATTTTTTTAAATTTATTAAATAGCTTATATAATTAAATCTAATAAATAAAATATTGCGCTTTCAAGTGATTAAAATCTCACAACCTAAAAATGCAATAAATTAAACATATCATTTTTATGGGCCTAGAGATTTTCCCAAAGATATTTGCTTACAAGAAACTTAAACCGAAGTGTCTTAAGCCCCTGTTAATGGGCCAGTGGCTCAGTCACAGCATTGGACATGAACACAATTAAGATCTTGGTATCGGTATATGGCCAACTTGATGCCATAGTAATCGAGATCTTCGGGCGGCACGTCGCAGCCAATTAAGCCCGGTTTAATGACCCGCATTGATTGAAATCGAGTCGATAACCAGAACTTTAATGAATGCAACGCCCTTCGGAGGGCGTTTCCGAGAGTGACTTACAGCACACACAAGTTCTGTAAGCGCATTAAGGTAACCAACCGAGTATGGCCACCGGCAAGGCCAATGCTTTGGGGCTTTCTAGAACCCAAGAGGGCCAAGACAAAGACATGCCAGTAGGGTGTATATGATGGCTCAGTGAACCAGTTTTCCAACTTGGCTACTGTATTGACTCAACCACTCAATTGGGGTTAATTGAAATGATTTATTAACATTTGTGCAATTTTTGTCGGCGCTCCGCAAAAAATCCCAAATTGAACGATTTGCATAAGAAAACATTTTGGCGCCCACAATTTTAAGTAATTTAATTTCGGATTGATTTTGTTTTTTCTCGTATTTTTTTCTTGTATTTTTTTTGGCCTTATAGATGTTGTTGGGATATGGACATCCGCGTGCGGTTTATGGGTCAACGCTTAAATATTTGCTGCTGCGTCTCCGCGATCGAATTATTTTGATTTTTTTTTTACCATTTTTGCAATGTTTGCTTTGATTTGGTTTCTTCTTCATTTTGGTTTTGTTTTGATCACGAACCGGTTGGCTAGCATTAACTTTATATCGCTCCTTTTGCAAAGTCATTATTTTTATTGGCTCTTTTTTTCGATTTTCTCTCGCAGTCTTGTAACCCCACAAAACCTGCTGAACTTGAGCTCAAAACGCGTTCGGGACGATCTGAACGAACAGTCGATGGAGGGGCGTGAATATATCTTTCAGAACTTTAAAGCGGCGAAAGTGAAATCGGTTTCAAGGTTGCTGCAATTCGCATTCAGCTGCTAATTGAGAGTTCTGGATTACCCTTGGAATATTTACACTCGAATTAACAATTTTCACTTAAAGGCGTAGATTGTGTTCTCGTTCTGGGATTTTTTTGCATTTCTGTGAAGCTTGTCGGGCTAGAAATTAATTATAATTTATTATGAGAATCCTTCTAAATGATTTCTTTATCATTTAAAAGTCAAAGTTATGCTAAATATTATAATAAATATATTTTTAAAGAATAAATATTGGTTAAATGTCTTGATTAAAGTTATTATATTAATATTTTCTTGTCTAACAATCCCTGTGAACTTTTCTTCCCTCACAGCTTAACTCCCGGACAAGATGAGACTCCTGGGAGTGCTGGCTCTCTGCCTGAGCTTCCTGCAGGACATCCGCTGCCAACTGCTGGTGGACTTGGCCCGGGATTTCGAGACCTCCCTGCTGAACACTCGGATTCCGGACACCACTCGCTTTCTGCCGGAGTATGACTTCATCATCGTGGGCGCCGGGAGTGGCGGCTGTGTGCTGGCCAATCGGCTCAGCGAGATCACCTCGGCCAGTGTCCTGCTCCTGGAGGCCGGCGATCAGGAGACCTTCCTCAGCGACGTTCCACTGACGGCTGCCCTCACCCAGATGACCCGCTACAACTGGGGCTACAAGGCGGAGCCCACGGAGCACGCCTGCCAGGGCTTGAAGGACGGCGTCTGCAATTGGCCCAAGGGTCGAGGTGTTGGTGGCACGAGTCTGATCAACTTTATGCTCTATACCCGAGGACATCGCCGGGACTATGATGAATGGGCTGCGGCTAATAACTCGGGTTGGTCCTACGACGAAGTGCTGCCTTACTTCCGGAAATCCGAAAGGATTGGCATTCCTGAGCTCTACAAGTCCCCGTATCACGGTCGCAATGGTCCCCTGGATGTCCAATACACGGATTACAGGTCGCAGCTGCTGAAGGCCTTCCTAAAGTCGGGCAGGGAGATGGGCTACGACATCACTGATCCGAATGGCGAGCACCTGATGGGTTTCGGCAGGTCCCAGGCCACCATAAGGAACGGGAGGCGTTGCAGCACCAGCAAGGCCTTTATCCAGCCGGTGGTGCAGCGGAAGAACTTGCATATCTCCATGAAGAGTTGGGTCACCAGGCTAATCATCGATCCACGGACCAAGACCGCCACGGGAGTGGAGTTCATGAAGCAGCGCCAGCGGTTCGTGGTGCGGGCTAGGAAGGAGGTGATTCTCTCCGCTGGCACCATAGCCAGTCCCCAGTTGCTGATGCTGTCCGGCGTAGGTCCTGCGGATCATCTGAGGGAACTCAACATCACGGTTCTGCAGGATCTGCCTGTGGGCCACAACCTCCAGGATCACATAACGCTCAACGGTTTGGTCTTCGTGGTCAACGATTCGACGGTAAACGATGCCCGACTGCTGAATCCTTCGGACATCTTTCGGTACATCTTCGCTGGCCAGGGACCCTACACTATTCCTGGCGGAGCCGAGGCCTTTGCCTTTGTGCGGACTCCCAGCTCTAGTTTTGGTGAGTGGAAATAATTAGAACTAGTTGGAATATAGTTTGTTAATAATAATTACCAAACAGCCAAGGACTATCCGGACATGGAGCTGGTCTTGGGAGCTGGCTCCTTGAGCGGCGATCGCTTTGGCACCATGCGGAATTTGCTGGGCATTACAGATGAGTTCTACGACACCATGTTCGGGGATCTGCAGAACAAGGAGACCTTCGGCCTGGTGCCGGTGCTCCTGCGACCCAAGAGTCGTGGTCGTATCTCGCTGCGCAGCCGCAATCCCTTTCATTGGCCAAGAATGGAGCCTAATTTTATGCAGCATCCGGACGATGTGCGTGCCATGATCGAGGGCATTGAAATGGTAAATAATAAATAATAAATAATAATATTTATATAATAAACATCCTTATCTTCTACCAGATCCTTCAGTTGGCCCGCTCCAAGCCAATGGTCAAGATGGGCGTTCGCTTTCATGCTCGTCCCTTTCCTGGCTGCCAGCACCTAAAGTTCGCCAGCGAAGAGTACTGGAGGTGCTGCCTCCGGAGATACGGATCGAGTTTACAGCATCAATCGGGAACCTGTAAGATGGGACCCTCCGAGGACTCCTCTACCGTGGTGGACTCCCAGCTAAGGGTCCATGGCATTCGGGGACTACGTGTCGTAGATGCCTCCGTGATGCCCAATGTGCCGGCTGGCCACACGAATGCCATTGTGATAATGATTGCCGAGAAGGCGGCGGATATGATCAAGGATGCGTGGCGCATGAGGACAACTCCTTTGACTTCCTAAAAATCTACTCCTACGCTTATTATTTATTATTTAGCTGTCGCCCCAAGTCATTAGGATAAGTCTAAATGTGATCAAGTTAGTTATAGGTTATAGGTTCTTCGGCTTGAAAGTTGGGTTTATCATTTTAACGGATTTTCACTTGTGATTGGTGACAGAAATGGATTTTTATTCAATGAACTGAACTGTTTTCTAAAATTTTATAAACCTCCTCTATTGCTTAATTAATTAAATAAATAACTTAAAATAATAATAATTCAATGGTTCCTTAATTTTGAATATAAGCGCCTTGTATAAAAGCTGGAAAAAGCTTTATATTTGTTTTTTAGCAGCCAGAGTTTGTTGTTAGCTACTGAAAGCTTTTTCCTGCGTTTCAGTGTGACCAAGCTATTAAAAATTGGTTTAAGTAAGTAAAAACAAGTAAGTAAGTAAAAGTATAAAATTTTTTTAATTTTTGTATACTTACCGAGTGCTTTAAATATTAATATATTTGTATATATCTTTAAATTTCAAAGTAACGTTAATGGTGGCGCCACTTCTTTTACGTAACACGTTTACATAGGTGGCGTGTTTGACGTTTTTCTTGGTTTACGTTCTTGTAACGTATTTCGTAGGGAAAACTATATTTTGACTTGGAAAATCGCTTCAAGCTAACTTTAAGTTGCCTTTCTTCTGGTGCAACCAAAATAAACAATGTCACGCACAGGCATTTTTGTGCTCACATGGGAGCCGAGTTAGATGGTAATGCCAAAGGAAGGCTTTGCGTGCCCCGTCGAGGATTGTTTTTAATGACCGCTCGCCGGGTAATTGTCCTGCTCCATTTCCCCTCTGCGGCGGAGACAAAGCCATCGCCTAGCAACCGTCGCGTTTTAGAGGTTCCTTAACCCGGCAATAAAATTAACCCACTTTGTCTGGCCGCGTGCGTATGAGTGCTCTTATGTGGGGCCATGGCCACGTGGCGAATGAGCAATAAGTTTAATTAAATATTAAAATCCTAGGAGACAGCGGGTGTTACTATATATAGTTTACGGCAAGCGTAAGTTACTTTAGTATCTTGAAGCTAAATAGAATACATTTAAAGTGCAGCTAGTTCTTTAAAAAGTAATGAACCCGATGTAACAATGAATAAAGTGCAAGAAATCCTCTTACAAAATTTTTTTGGCAAATTCAAAACAATTATAAAATTGTTACTAGAGAATATTATTTAAACTACTATTTAATTTAAGCCTTCTAATAAGTAAGAGTATTTTTTAAAACTTAAAAATACTTACTTTAATAAGCAACGCTGGAAGCCTTTCAACTTTTCGAAAGCCTTCAATTGTCTCTCTGCAAAAATTGAATCCCTTTGAATCAAAAGGATTTCGTGCTCGCATTCTTCAATCAAAATATCCAAAGGGATGCCAAGTCTGCCTTGCCTTTTGTATCGACTTACGGACATTACTTAAATACCTCGGCTGGAATTATTGAATGTCGGTGGGCATTGCGTATACGCAATGTGGGCGCAGCTCATATTTACGGAAAAATATGTATGCCAACCATGGGCCAGGATGTCTGTCGATGTCATTTTCGGACCCTCCCCCATCCGAATTACACTGATGCCGATGGCCGATGGCCAAAACATAGTTCAACAGTGCGACATTGTTGGGCTTAGATCCGCAAATTCACGCTGCAGCCACAAAAACAATCCAATTACGCGCTCGGTTCAGTGCAGCTTTCGTGCTAATTGCTTTGGAAAATACTGGGGTCAATAATGAAAATGGAATCTGAATGAAAGTCCGCTTTGATTGCCGGTATTTCACGATTGTGTGCGGGTAATTGGAAAGTCAGTAAAGTATTTGGGAGTAAAGTGACCTATTTTAATTCTGCCTTTTCCTGACGATATTTTGAAGTCAAAGGATTCTTATCGGTTTTTTTAACTGCCTTTTCAGGGGTAAGTAAAAAGGCTGTCACTTAGGTATAGTGACTTAAAGATAAGGGAAAACGCTTCATTTCAAAGCTGTTTAAATGCAAAGCAGCTCACTGCCTTTTTCCCATCCTTCTGCCTTGATCTAATTAGGAATCTTATGACGTGCGAAGGCGACGGAATACTAAATGGGTCATAGGAAGCCATGCTTCGTGGACTGTGCAATCAGGGCAGCTATATCTGCAGTCTGGTGTGTGTTTGCAACTTTGCAACCTTCTCCCCGAAGCAAAGCATTTTATTTTATTTGACTTCTCACATGCTTCAGTGGATGCCAGAGGATTCAATGGCTCCCAAGTGGAGTATTTTCTTTATTGATTTTGTATTTAAACTATAATTTTATTAATTTAAAACCTTGCAAGTTCTTGCATATAGAATAAATAAATGTAAAAAATAAATATCTTCGAAAAACATTTTATATAAATGCTGTTCATGTTCACAAAAATACTTCTTATACTTTCAACTTATTAAACATACTTTTTAAAAGCTTTATAATAAATAATATATTAACTATATGTCAAAAACTGATTTTAAATTGATAAATATTTAACCAAACTGTTTATAATCAAGAACTATTTAATATAATAACGTATAGAAAGTTCTAACTACTTTTTATATTTATTTTTCAAGGAAAAAGGACTCGATTGACCAAGCTTAACCACTTCCGTAAACTTTCTTAGTTCTTAAAAAAACTTCTCTTGTGCCACATTCTTTATTTTTGGTTTTTTTCTTCCATATCATCCAAGGCTTATTTGCAAAAGAGCTCGAAGCACTCGAAGAATGCAGCGGAAACTGTGAAGAGTTGTAAAGTTCGCTACAAAAACAAGAAAAATTAAAAGCGTCCAGCAAGGTCTGAAGCAGAGGGATTAATGAAAATGGATACAACGTTCAGGTTTATAACTTACTTTACTTAAAAAATGTTCTTGCCACAGGAAAGGAAAACTTCGACTTGTGAACGAAAAAAAAAGACCGAGAAATTGGCGTAAAAGTTTTTTGCCTTTGTGTGCAAATATTTAGCACGGAAATTGCACTTGCAAGCGGAGATGCAGTCCTTGAAAAGAAACCAAAAAGGACCCCCACGGTGCGATAATTAAATTCACACAAAGGCGTACAGAAACTTTTGTAAGTGTTTCAGGAATGCAGTCACTAATTGTACCGAACTATAATGAATAAGGAAAGATTTTGCAATTTGTCACATCGCTAACTAAATGGTTGAATTACTCAAAAGAGTTTTCGCAGTAACCAAAAGTTCCCTTTTCATTAAAACGAATCTCACTCGAGTGAGTGAAACTTTTTCCAACTTCCTGGAAAAGTTTTTTGCCCGATTCCAGGAACATATGTCGGTGTCAGTGCCGATGGAATTTTGGAGAGTTTACGAGGCAATTCAAGTTAAAGTCATTTGGCAAAGTACACGTCAAGGCGGTAAGTGCTCGAGAAATATGGCAGCCTAGGCCAGAAGGGCGTTATAATTTATGGTAAGCCAATAAAAATAATTGAAAAGCATTAATGCCACGCAGGCTGAGACTGAGCCTGCCAGCGCGCGCTGCTTAATGGGCGAGCATTGAACTCGGAGCGAGCCCGGAGTTCGGTTCACAAATGTCCTTGTCTGGCTGAAACAAAGGCCACTCTCTCCGTGTGCCTTCATCGATTTCTCTGAAGTGAAATCGGAGCTGGCACTAACCGGGCTACTGGAATATTCAAGTAATGGCTTGCAATAAAAAAGGAGTCGTAAAAAGCGAAGAGAGAGCAGCGCCAGACCAAGTCAAAGTTGAAGGAGGCCCGCTCGTGTGAAAGGTTTGAAATAAATAAAATATTAGATGCGGAAACTGCTGTATATATTGATTTCCCATAAAGTCCGTGGTAGGTATAATGTAAAAAAAATAAAAACAAATTTGTTACGACTCCCCTAATGTTGACAACGGAAAAAAGAAAAGAAAAACAGGAACGGTTTCAAAAATGAGCAATAAATCCTTCATCAAGTTGGCTATGCAGATGGCTAACTCAACTATAACTTTTACTACAAAAAATCCCATAAATATTGTTTTATAAACAATACCCATTTCCCTAAATAAATGTAGATTAATAAATGGCTAAACTCTTTCACTTTCAAATTTAAAGAACAACTTTTGGCGTAGATAATGTTCTCCGAAAATATCGCAAAGTTTTTTGGGATCAACTTCTATTGGGATCACATCTAAACCCCTTTGGCCTGTCGAAGTGACAGGCACTCGACATGAGGCCAGTGGAGTGACAAACAATTTGCCGTTCTGGACGATGTTTTTGCTCCTGTCCTGGCCACATCAAAGACCAGACCAAAACCGGGCAAAAACTTTGATTGAAAGGCCAACAAAAGGGGCGGACTGTTTGGCTAAAACAAACTTGCTGATTGAGTGATTGGCCAGAGTTTGCTGCTCTCAAATTTGAGTGCAATGACATTGATTTAACTTTAAGAGCAAAAAGTATAAGCTTAAAATATCCAAAGGGCCTTAAAAACAGTAATTAACTAATTAAAATTGCTTGTGTTATTAGGCGGCAGACAGAAAAGGATGCCAAGCAATTTAATCTAATTTATGAACGTAAAGGATTTTTCAGATTTAACCCATTCTACTCAAAGCCTGGGGGCTTTCATCTTTTTGGCAAAAAAAAAAAATGCTGAAATAAGCTCTTGAAATATCACATTAAAGCCGCGTCAGCAAATTTGCGGCATCGGATTCTGGGTCATAAATCAAAACCCATATATTATGACATCCACTGCGAATACTTTCTTCCATTTTATTGCTGAGTTTTAACCGAGCTAATGCAGCGATGCCCCTGGAGTATCCTCGAAAGGGATCTCCCACGCACGTACGCATATTTTCGGAGCTTTTAATGGTTTAATTTATTAACTCTGTAAAAAAATGCGAGTCTGGGATTACTTTTGAATTATTTATGACGGCTGTTGGGGCATATAAATGCCGAAAACCCACTGAGCACACGGTAATAAACATACGATTTGCTCGAGGGGCTCGAGTGTGTGATTAACATCGCTCCAAATCTGACTCGTTTAGCCAATTAGCGATCCATTGCCCGAATTAATAGTCAGACAGGCATTCGTCATGTGGAAAATTGCTCGATATTCGTGCTCGTATCATCGCCTCGCTCTCAGGGCCATCTACAAATTTCCCTGTTGGTGCGTATATAATGCCCTATAAATGGTAATTTCCTGCTTTAATTCGTCCCGGGTGTCCATATTTGCAATTTGGTTGGCTGCCAATTTGGCCAGTGATTCTGCTGGAAATAATTTATGACTAATTCATTGCCAACTCTGTTTTGTGAGTGCCATCTAGCTGCCTGTTGCTGCTGGCTACTGTGTTGGAGTTGAATTAACGCCAGAAATAAATGGCAATAAATGGAAAAATAAGTTCACGGGTTTCTTTTAATAAAGAAAGCAAAAGCTGAAACTAGGAAACCCTGGAAAAATTTAATTAGAATAAGTATTTATTGTGTGGTTTCTGAGGTGCTCATAAAGTTTGTTCCTAAAATACAAAATTGTATATTGGGTATGTTTCTAAACTCTTCCCAGTATTCCAATAATTTTATACTAATTAATTCATATTGAATATTAATTGTATACATTTTTGTCCTGATTAAATATTTAGCTTAGGCCGAAAACCATTTAAAGCCTTCAAATCCGAAACCACTCACCACTTTTCCCACCCAAACGGTTCCAGCTGCCAACATGAGAGGAAAGGAGGCCAAAAGCAAATATTTGCTTGCCGTGTTTTAAATTAGGGATTTCGGCTGCATGTTTACGGCTACCACAACTCACAGCTCACGGACACGTGCCCCGATTCCCAAGCCCGATTCCCATTCCGGTTCGGACTCATTTGGGACCAGGTGGCGTTAACCCTTGTAGTCCTTTGTTGACTCGTCGCTCGGCGCCTTTTCATTAATTTTCAGATGCAAATGCAGCGCTTTTGGCCGAGGTTTTTGGTATCCCCAAAATGGGACCCACATCCATATACCTTTTTTCACCTTTCATCACCGAAATACGTTTGTTGACAGTTCTCTAAAGCGGAGGCTGGGATTACAAAGGAAGCGGGGGAATTTATTTACTTAATAGGTTTTTTGGCAAAGATAAAAAGAAATCTTTAAAGAAAAAAGGAATTTATTTAGCATTTATTTCGAGTGATATATTAATTACATTTTAAAGTATTACAATTTGAAAGAATAATATAAAAAATAAAGCTCGCTTAAACCAGTCTTTTAGTGGGTAGTTATATCTGCCAGTTGTGTAAAGTGGGGGTCAAGGGGTGTGCTCTCACGGCTGTTTCGACTATTGACCTTGCCACGCATAATTACGCAGCCGAAAAGCGCATAGGAAAATGACCAACCAGCGGATGGGGAAATGGAAATGGAGGGAAACTGACTTGCAAATAAACGAATCATTGGAAAATCCAGATTAGGTGTGGGGCTTAACTAGGTGGAAAGCCTAATTTATTTGTGAACCAGCTGGCGGTCGAATTAGATAAAGGTTTCTCAGTGATTTCATATATTTCTGATGAATATATACTTTTATTTACTGAATTCATTATTTGTTATTGCATTTATTCAACTCAGCTTCCATGCATTTATATTTATATTTAAGGAAGGAAATAAAATATATAAAGTTAAGCAGAAAATATCTGAACTTAATTACATTAGTCTTATGATTTACTGATTCAATTACAAGCACTTTCAGTTATTCAAGATTTAATTTGGCCAATTAGTGTGTCAACAGCAGTGGCTCTCCTGTTGCCACTTTCCCACTGGACAGGTAAATGCGACAATAACTGCCTGCTGCCAGGAGGAGAGGCTTGTGAGGTCGTAAATAATCTCGCTGGAGGGAAAAAATATTTCACCTCATGTTCGGAAGACCCTTGAGCCTGCTTCGAACATGCATTAGCCATAAATATTTTGACGCTCTGGCTGCCAGCTCATGTGTGTGTCCTAATTACATTTTAATGCCTCGACATTTGCCAGATTTTATGCGAATCGGTAACGAGGTCCTTACGCCCTTGTCGCAATGATGATGTGTTTGTACTTTTCTCAGCAAAATTTTGCCCAGACTCCGAGATAGCTCAAGTGCCTGCCCTTAAAATGTAAATGTCAGCAGATGGCTGAGGTTATTTTTAAACCTGTGGCACTCATCTCTCTCCGACTCAATCAATTTGTAGCGACTTAACAATCAATAAATGAAAGCGAGTCCTGTTCGGGGATTGCCTCGGATCAGTTAAGAGCACGAGTGCCCACAGCAACCCAATCAGCGAAAGTAAAAGCGAAGTGCTGTTAAATTATGAAACTTCCCCCGACTCGCATACAAATGAGCTGCAAAAATATATATATCCTCGCTGAACAATTCGAGTTGAAAGCGAAATTCCAGGGAATTAGTTAAGTTCCCTCGCCTGACACAAGTCTCTGAAAGTGTGGCAGTGTTCTCTCTTCTTTTAAAGTTTCGGCATGAATTAATGGAAAACTTGTAACCACAGGCCGTAATTAAATATGCAAATTAAAGTTGAATCGAATGAGAATTCGCGAAAAAGGCAGTCTGTGAATGCTAATTCGCTTCCATAAATTTAAACAACCGCAAGGTACGCCAACATTTTCATCAAAGAGGCAACATTTTCCATTTAGTTGAGTGGAAAATATATTTGCATTTTGTTAACCAACACAGCGCGAGCTTAACCAAGCCAGAGACTGTATGCCAAAGGGTTAATGTCTCTTTAAAGTATTTAAGTTTATAATGTTTATGTGTGAGAAACTAAGAGATTAATTTAAATTAATATATTTAGGCTTCTAACTTATTGAAGTCACTGCTGATTAATTACTAGCAAACTCTGAGATGGGTCAAAACTTTAGTATTAGGTTTCGGTCTTGTTTGGTTTTCATGTACCATAGGTATGCAAATTAATTATACGCCCTGTTGGCACAGTGACGTTTCACAGTGTCTCGTATTACTTACTCTGTTTGTCTAATAATTTCACATGGCCCGCAGCATCCGTAAATTGGCGAGGGAGGAATGTTTCAGTTAAGCAAATATTAGCCATTAGAAGCTGCAGGCTGTTTGCTTGTTTTGTTTAATTTTAACTGTCATCAAGTTGCAACCAGAAGAGCTGGAAAATAAGCAAGGGAATTATTATCTTTATGTAGCCAATTATTTACTTAAAAATTAAATTCCTTAATTAATGCAGAATATATTTTTTGGTATTTAAAAGGTCGCAATATAAATTCATTCTTTGTTGGAAATATATTTAGAGAATCTCATTAATTTTGGATTTTTCTATACATTTTCATAAATCGAAAAATTGACAAAAAATTAAAGCTAGAAAAAATATCTCTTTTTTCTATAGATATAAGCCGTCCGAGGCCGACCCAAATACGCTTCGCTTGTTTGCGTTCATCGTTTTCTACCATTTTTATTTGGCTTAACTCCAGGCCGAAGCCGAAGGAGGCAGTATCCTTTGGAGCCTGTTGTCTGACCCACTCCACCAGGATGTTCAAACAGAGGCGCGCTGTCAACAGCCCCGAGGCCTCGGGCTCTTCGAGGGATACTGGCGCAATGCGAGCGTGGGACTTTAAGGCAGGAAGACCTTAGAGCTGGAATGCGCTTGAATATTGCCTGGGAATATTCCCCTAAATAGTCCCAGAACCCACGAAAATATTTGTCCAAATCAGACACAAAATTGAATGGCCGCCAGAAGCCTGAGGATATTTTCAGCTTATTGCCGAGTGTCGAAATCAATTTCAACTAGCTTGTCAACTTGACAAATAATACATGAATTAAATTAGAATACATTTAAATATGTTTATAAGTGTTGGAATAATATAACAGATAGCCGCTTTATTTCTTGGCTCATTTAGGGCAAGAAGTATAGCTTGAATGAATATTCCATTAATTTTAGATAGAAATATTTACACTGCCCGTCATGGAGGGGCATTCTGCCATTGGCTCGAATTGATTTATTAGAGGCTCAACTTTGGCTCAGACAATGATAATCTGCACATAATGCGGAATTTCCCTCCAGCCAAGGGGCCCAATGATTAAGCACTAAACAATTGATGGTATCAGCCGAGAGCTGCCTTCACTTTCTTGACAAGGGTTCGTGATGTCAGAGTCAAGGGCAAATCGGGATATAGCCAAATTTGTAGCTAGAATACTGAATGGGGTGTTTTTTCTTAAGAGTGTATCTCAATGGGCATCTAGAAAATATTATTAAATGTATTTTAAATCTAGTTCTTAAATGATTTCCCGTTCAGTAAATTTAAACAAAGATTCTAAAGTCTATTCTAATTGGCTAATTTGACAATTGTATAGGAAAAGGAATTTATATGTAAATATCATACAATCTTTTAAATATAAAGACATTTATTTACCTTTAACCGAGAAGAAGAAAGGGCCGACGGATGCAGCTTGCGTTTTCCTCCCATGGGAAATGAAATTTTCTCGGCATCCTCGGCAATCCTTGTGGTCGTAAATCAACAATGCGACATTTTGGTTGCCAGCAATTTTGCGGAACCGCAGAGGTATTTCAATTGTGGGCCCTACGGTGATACCAAAGTGGTTTATTAATTGCTTTGGATGTAAAGTGATTTTACCAATTAAGAATGCTACTTTTGGGGTATTAAGAATGAATGAATACATGGCTGGACTGGTTCTTAATCACAGAAAAGAAAGAGTTACCCTATTTAATGTTTAAATTATATTGCAAATTGTGCAAAAGCTTTAAAGATACCTTGCATTGAAGGTGAGGACTTAACCATTTATTATCCTCGAAAATTGTGGTAATGACAAACGTTGATGAGAACGCTTTTGTTTGTGTTTTATGTGAGGATAAAAAACCAAGCTTCGCTGTTGACTGTCACTCATTTTCACTGAGCAAATATGCAAACATTGTGGAAATCTCTACACATGCTTCCTGCCAGCTTATCTGAAAAGAGTCTGAGCTGGCTCATCCGAATACGATTAGGGCTTCTAGTGGCTGGATGGAAAAAGTGTTGTGTTTAGGTTTGGGTAAAGAGGATTCTGCAGATGAAAATATATTGGATATTTCTTTATTTTAATTGGAAATGACATTTGCACTCCATTGCACAAATCATTTCACATTATTATTCAAAGAAGTGTATTAGAGACTGTCGCCATAAATTTGTGGAAGTGCAAATAAAGTATTTCTGTCAGTTGGCATTATCCTTTATGGCGAGCAATGTCCTAGGGAAAGAATCCACCGTCACGTCATTGTTCATCAAACAAAAACCATTCAGACAAGCTGGGGAAAAAAACGAAGAGAAATCAGTTGAATAGAGACTTTTTCTAAACAAAACTCGGATTTTTATCTATGAAAATTTTTTTATTTTAATATATATTTTATATTTATTATTTATTTATTTATATCAAACTTGTGGTCTGGATAGATTCATTAAATATTGAATATTCATTATTTATACTAGAGAAAATAACAAGAATTGATTTAAATCAGATGCGGACACAGCTTGAACATGATTTTGTGCGAAATTGTCAAACTTCTGGGTGTCTGGCATACAAATGAAGCGACAAACAGCATCCTTCTTGGCAAATGTCCTGTTAGCAGCCAATAAGGCGTGGCCCTTCAGAGAAGGAATCCATTGTAATGCCTCATTATGCCGAGTACAGTCTGGCCGGGACTTTTATTGTGCCTCGTGATTGTGGCAACATCTGGCCAAAGGACTCTGCCGCACAATGTGCCTGTAATTGTGGCGGAAACGGTTGGAATGGAAATGGGATATGGAATATGGAGTATGGCCCGTCGCCTTGGCTTCGATCCAGCTGGCATCGCACCCAAAATTGCGGTTACGGTTGAAACTAACATCGAACCATTTTAATATTTAAAATATCATTTAACTTGTTCAAATAGAACCGTCTAGGTGGGTGTAGCTACGCTGCTGAATAATTCAGGAGTCGCCCAAACGGAATAAGTTTTGAAACGTTTTCGGTGTCAGCGTTTTACTTAAAATATGCAACTTTAAACTAATATATAAGATAGATTTCTTAATATTTTTTTACGCACATAAATATATACTATAATAAAGACTCTGTCTTAAGTAAAAAGAGATAACAATAAAATATTTATACAATGTATAAAAGCCTTTCAGTGACTGGCAAGTTATTAGGGTTTTCTTAGACTTTTTCATTAAAACTTACAAATTTGCAGGATTACATTTTAAAATTGGGTTTCCCAGAATTATGAATAAATTCTGATTGACAAGCTTCATTAATTATTCATTCGATTTATGTACTCATCTCGTCGCGGGACAACAATAAAGGCCGAGGAGACAGGCAGGAACAACATGAAAATAAGCTAAATTAATTCTCACGTTGTTAACCTCCAAGAACCTCCGAGAGAGAAGGACGAACTGAAGATTGCCGCAGAGCACAAAGCAGATTAGGGTGCCTGACCTCAAGGAGCAGGGACGTGCTCGCTGGCTCCCACGAGGCTAATGACAAGGACAAGGAGCCTTTTTCACCAGACAGCAAGGACATTCCGCCGCACTCCGGCTGTCATTTTTGGGGCATTGTGATTTTGATTTGTAATGGACTGGCGCTGATCCTCTTCAGATTTCGCCTAATCCGTGCTTATTCCGCTTATGCAAATTATCACTCCGCCTACAACTTGAGCCACTTAATTGCGGATAATGGAGACTTTTCAGCCATCAAAATAAGACCAGATTAAAGCTGTCCACTCACTGGCAATGTGTGGGTCTAGCTTAAGTGAAACACAATTTGTTATGTGTCAGACCCGAAAGGTTCTCATATCCAATCTGACACTGATCAATGATGTCAATTTCTCACCTGCAGAAGGGAGGCGAGGTGGAAACACGCATTTCTCACTAGGGGGGTTTTGTGGGGCGAAATAATACGGGAAGAAAATAAAGAGCGAAAGGGGAACCTGGTATTATATTGATTTTGGAGAGAACTGAAATAAATCGGGCTTCTTATATATTTTTTACGATTTAATACTGCTATTAAATTAATAAATGTGCTTTTAATAATATCTATAAGTAGGTTAAAGTAAAGTAGATAAAATATATGTATTTCCAGCTAAAAAATGCGTTATTTCCGAGATTTTGATTATATAAGCCCTTTATATATAATTTTTATAATTTTAATAAGAGACAACTTTAATGCAGTTAACTACTAATAATTATTTGCCTAAAGAATACAATTTTCAGGGTAATTTTAAATAAAATTCCACCTCAAACCCACAGAGGTTTTGGTTGTTGTTTTCTCATCTGCAAACATAACTCAACTGCCAGTTGTTAAAATGTTGTGACATTAGATGGTGTTTTGGACAATTAACAGCCATAACATTTGCAAAGTCTGAAACAGTTGACTTGTGAAAGTTTCCACATAAACTGGCGAAGGCATAAATTTCTGGGCTTGGTCCTCAGACAGTCACAGGACACAGCCGCCCATCTTGTACTCGCACTAGCAGGATGTGCATTCCTTCGGGCTGTCTTGACACAGAGCAATGTGAGCAAGTGTCGGGCCAAGGAACAAGGACATTATCGCCGGGGGACCTGGGAGCCTCATCCTCATTTCTCCTCAAGGATTTGGCATGCAGGCGGCAGCTGCTCCTTTCGGATCTGGGCGATAGGCATTCCACACAGCACTATATCGCTGAAATCAGTGTGGCTCCCGGCAGAGGGACACCACCTTTGTCGGCTTGTCTCTTGTCTGCTGCCTCTGTTGTTAATGATGATGACAACCCAAGTCGGTTGTGCTCCTGTCACCATCCACTTGACATGTTCAGTGACGCTTTGTCCTTCCATCCTGTCTGTCTCTTTGGTGTGTCTGTGGTCATATCGCCACAGACATATGTCAGTCCGAGTTTGAGTGACTGAAGCCCCGGAGTCACACGTGGTCTCGGATCCGCAGATGGCGACACATGCTCGTCACGGATCTGCAGATAACATATTCATGCGGCCACGGAAGCATTTAATTTTAATATAAATGTGACTAAGGAGTTGTCTGGGGAATTAGAGAATAAGGAAGGCAATCAACTACGAGATATGTTTTCCATCTAATTATCCACTTAATAAAATAACTATATACATATTTAATTTATAAATATATTTTTCTAGTATTTAAGTTTCTCAAATATCAATAAAATTTTGACTTTATTAATACTAGATAAGTTCTATGAATATAAAACAGATCTTTGAGTTAAGAAGCGGAAATACAAACAATTGTAATTTTTAATTTTCTTTCTTATCCTTAAATTTAAGCCTACACAGTAAATCCGAACACCATGACCGGGTTAAATGAGTTTTTATTTATTTGTGGAATTTCCTGCGCAGACTCAGTATCCGACGGCGCTGCCTCTGCCGCTGCCTCGGTCGCTGCCGCTGCCTCAATCGCAGCTGACGAGCAACAGACGACTATAGTCGGCAGATCCGATGATACTATACCTCAGTAGACATGCGGCTATTGAAGGCAACGGAGTCATAGTTAAATTCACATGAAAATATGCTTGGACATGTTACGAACTTAAAATGGAATAAAAATTCCTTAAAATATTAAGTAAAAAATCTTGTTCACAAAAAGCTTTCTTTTATCCCAATTTTATGTATTAAATATGATTAAAAATATATCCAGACTGCAGTTAAAAATAATTAGAAACCGATACCTTACAAGGTTTGTTAGTTATCAAAGGATCTATTACTAAACTAATCCTTTTATATTTTCAAAATAGAATTAAAATGTTAGTTTTTGGTAGGAAGAATTTCTGCTAATTACTTTTCTTTTTCTGAGTTAGTATGTCACTTCTAGTTTGATTGTGTTCAATCTATAAAAATAATAAAGAAAAATATACAACACTTATAAGAGAGTCCATAAGAAACCTATCAAAACTGACCCTTCCGGCTCCTGTCAAAGAATTACACACACAGTTGAGCATCAAAAAACAGAAATTGCTTGAAATGTTCAACAAATGACAGCTAACAACATTCGAAACATTTTCCCCACGTTTTTACCTGTCAGAATCAGTTGTAGTTTCACTTGTTTCATTTTGCCAAAACAAGACAGATCTGGTTTTTATGCGGAATTATATCTGTATGCTTTCAGTTTAACACAAAATCGTTAAATGTAATCCATATTTTATACAACTAAATGTGGCAAAAACTGTTTGCACAAGCCACAGAAATGTTTACCATAAAATGTAATGTTTAAAATAAAAATAAACACGAAACAAACTAAATATAATTACTTCCTATAGTTTTCACATTGAAAGGTATAATTGTCATAAACTATACAAAAACTTTGTTTAAAAAATATATGGCGATATATGGCCCTTTTTATCTTTGTTAAATAGTTAGGCTTACCGAATATTATAAACAAAAACCTCTTCCATACTTTGCATAAATACATATATCAGTCGCTACCACTCTGTCCTTGCACTCCGTGAGAATGACTCGCCGACTTTTGTCATTCGTTACTTGGTGGGGTCCCAGATATTTGATAGCGCTGAAAATGCCAACTAGACGGCGACAAACCCCACAAAATGTTACCGTCAACACCCCAACTCTCGGCGTCATCATTATTAACAACGGGAACCAGGTAAAGGTGTGGCAGGGAACACAGCGCTGATTTGCCACATTTTAGCTCAATTGCTCGGGCACAAGGAGCCAGTGCAGCCTGGCTCTTGGGTCCCGGATCCTGGCTGCTTGCTCCTGGCTTCTGGTTCCTGGAGCAGCTGATGCTGACTGCTCCAGTCTGGGGCCATAATGATGATGTTGCTGCCTCGGAAAAAGCAAAGAAAAACGGGGGTAAGGGTGGGTGGGGCATGGAGGTGGAAACAACAACTCAGGCTGCCTTGACATGCACACAGACAAACAAAAGCACATTTCTCAGTGTCACGACACAAGGGCTTGAAGGAATGCAGAGGGCGTTTGTTGTATTGTGCCACTGTCATTGCGTCAGTTTGTCATTCCGCCGGTCCATCTGGCCAGCGTCTTTGGGCCAGGACCTGGCACTTGTTCCTGCATCTCAGTATTTGTTCTGCCACGTCATCTGATTTGAGTTCTCTTTATCTTTGACCTCACTCCAGAAGCCAGATGGTGGATGTCTCACTGAAGGTTCAAGAATACAGAGTATAATATGTTCTGGAATAAATATTCTATATTTTGGATAGTTATGTAGAAACTGTTTATAATTTAGAGATTAATATCGCTGAATTAAAGTTTAATGGAATATAGGAATTAAAGGGAATTAAATATTATTATTCATAGGATCCCCACTAATTTATTCACTTTAATTCTACCGTGTGCTGATTAAATTAATTTTATTAAATATGTATTTATTCATTTAATATACTATTTATAAGCTAAAACTGTCATTCATTACAGTCTACTTTAATCTCCCCCTGAGTTCGTAATTTTCCTGACAGCTTCACCTGCTTTAAGTCCTTCAATACTTCAAATCAAATTAGTTTTTCACTTGGATTCGTTAATTTAATCGTTAAATTCAGTGGAAAGCAGAACCATTGCTGCCCAGCTAACCACAAAAACCTTTACCTTTACCCATTAGCCCATTTACAATCCCTTTGCCGCCACAAGAGCCATCGCCCTCACAGGTATTACGGACTAGACCAAAAACGTGTTTATCATTTTAACAGCCAGCAATTTGAGGATTGATGGCAAACGCTTCAAAGTGCAAAACAATTTCCCAGCGTTTTCTCACCCCCAAAGCCCGTTGCCGCAAAATAGATTTCGAAATTGAAACGGGACGCAAGGAAACAAAAAACAGTGCCAAAGGCAAGTGGCAGGCTTCGCTCCCTTCAGCCTTAAAAAGGATTTCCATGCTGAATGTGCGAGTTTGTTCTGTTTCTTGGCAGCAATTGGATTTCCATGTTTCCACATTGTTTGCGCCACTCAGGTGAGAAATTGACATCATTGATCGGTGTCAGATTGAATATGAAAAGCTTTCGGGGGCGGCTGCCACATAACAAATTGAATTGCATAGATGGGATTTCTAGTGGTTTTTCTTTACGTTGAGCATTTCAATTCGATTCCAACCGATTTTATATTTGGACTGACAGATGGCAGGGCAATCGAATACAACAGGTTGTAATAGGTTGAATAAATTGCATTATGTCCATAATAAAGAGTACTACAACTGCACAAGAGATTGAAATCAGACAATGAGTGTAAGCTATCAGATATTAGAAAATAATAACTGTAGAGTCTTCCTTTAGAAACTTAAGCCACAATTCCTGTACCAAAATATTTAATAAGCTTAGTTATAAAGCCTTCTTAAAGTTGTCTTATTTCTTGAACATTTTATTCTTATATTCCTCATATGGAGTGAGAATACCTTAGACCCGTTCTTAGATAGTTCCTACGCTGACTTGTATATTCCTCTTTTTTTGTACTTTCCTTACGTTTGTTCTCGCTTTCTTTTTGCAGAGAAAGTAAATTAGAATTTCGCCGTGCTGGGCTAGGAGAATTTATGGCTCTTGGTCCAATACACACTCGCTCACCTCGCATGAGACTTCCGAGTTGGCGGCGGCGGCGGCGGCTTATGCTGTCCTTGGGACCACGCGGCGTATGCGAAACCACCGCGATTTTTTGCGTCTGATGAAAATGTGTGCATACATGGGCGGCGCCTTAAGCTCCTGGGCGAACCGAAAATTAGCATTCGCCGGCTGCCCGAATCCGCCCAGCTGCACTTTAATTTGCATACTTGATGGCGCCTTGTAGTGATCCCGGAACATCTCCGCTATATTCCTATATTCCTGGTGCGGCTTAGCACCTTCACGGCGAAGCCCAACGCCCGTCGATACATTCCTTCCGCTCCGAGGGCACGCTCAAGGAATATGCAAAGTACTTTAGCTGACAGGATACCCCGGGCATATCCCTCTATTGTTATTGTCGCAAGATGAATTATTCAGGCGCCGAGTCCTGTGTGCGGCCCATGGTAAATGGTAAATGGTACTTTAAATATTTAAACAGATCCACGATAATGGGCACACGCCAAGAACTATTTTTATGTCCCACTTTGTGGCCCAGACAGAGATGAAATTCTTGAAATATTACCAAGGGTAATAAAAGTCAACATATTTTAGGGCAAGTTTATGATAGACTTAAGAAGGTGTTCTATCTTTTAAACATTTTTGGTCTTGAGTTTTCTTGCTTTGCTTTGTTTCTTAAATATTTGAAATAAATATATTTCCAAGAGCAGAGTAAATATCTAACAAGAATTCCATTTACTTGTCCACTCTTGAGTTCATTGTCTGCGAATCTCCTCGATGTAAGAGTGTACTCTGGTATGTGCGAACCATTACTCAAAGGGCTTGGACACTCTGATATGGGAATCTTGTCTTCTTGTCCGGCACGTATTGTAATATATGACCGGGCACTGGGCCACGAAATGCCGGCAGCTGGTCATCAAGTGGGCCAGAATGACCATCTGGCGCAGTGCCATTATTAATGATGCAATTGACATGACCCTGGCGGACTGGCCAAGAGATGTGTCCCCACATCAAAGGCAACTAGTTACGAATCATCTGTCAATGGACGAAATCTGTAAATAGTTAAGAAATTGCATTTGGTAATATCCACAAGTAGTTAGTTTTGTAAGCGTTTATAGATATGTCATCTATTTTTGTTGGAGGTTTTCAAAAGTATTATTTCCGACATGTTTTCTATTATATTTTATATTTTCTTGTAAAGAATGTATATTGTAATTAACCTCTATTTCATTTTTAACCAAAGTTAAATGTTAAATTAATATATTCTCCACTATTTATTTATTAAAATTTTCTTGAATATACTATGCAATTTTCCTTGAAGATTTAAATGCTCTCCTTTAATTACCAGGTATCTCATAGTCTTCTCCCTTGAATATCGTATTATTCAAAGTTTTCTAACCTTTTTCGATTGTATATTTCTTTGTTTTTGTGTCTTTGTCCTTTGTCTGGTATTCCACAGGTTTTCCTTCCGAACTTTTTCTTTGACAATGTTTGCTTTGTTAATAGATTTTCCTTTCTCTTTGCTCTTTGTCCCCCTCCGGGTCCTGTGTAGCTCCTGTGACTTTTCTCTCGGGCGACCAATTCAATAAGAATTTAGTACGTGTTGCTGACCCCAATCGATGTCAGCTCCCCTGAATGTCCTTGTACGGTTCTCCTTCAGGTTAAGCCGAGTTCTCATCACGAATATTGGGCGGTCATTACTGTTTGCCTTTGTAATATGTTTGCCTAATGGAAACACTCGAGACGCGGCTAATAAGATCACATGTGACTATTAACTGGCCCTTAATGGACCGGGCCAAACTTGATTGGCAGCATGCTAATTCCAGCCTGGTCAATATTTGCTTCTTCTCATGGAAGTGGAAGATGAATGGAGGGAATCTCTATCTACAACCCTTTATACACACATATATCCCCAATATCTGGGCGATATGAAGTGGACCAGTTTTCCGGGTCATAGCCTCGCCGGAGGGCGTAAAATTGTACAAGCAGGACATCAATTCAATTTGTCGGACCTGGGGACAAAAAAGTTAAGTCAAACTGGAACGGGGCAAAGTAATAAATTTACAAAGAGGTCGAGATGGTGGAAAATCGAGGAAAACAGCACGAGCAAGAGTGGAAAATGAGCTGCAGCTTAGATAAGTGAGGCTGTTAACACTTATTCGGGGCAGGGGGCTGGCAAGCACCCCGCATAAATTGTAACAGGATTAAAACGGTGTCGATGCTGCTGCAGTGTTATTTTGCCTTGAAAAAACCCCTAACTCTGCTCGGTGAAAGGCAAACATAAACATGCCGGGAAGGCTAAAGTTGTTGCCCAGAGTTGGCAACAGACTTTTACCTCCTTTCTTCCCCGCCGGAAATATCAACAAGCCGGGCAAACAAGATGAGCGGCAAACGGAAAAGCGGAAAAGCGAAGATATTGCTCGGCGATAAGAAGTTGCTGCATTTTCCCGAACGATGTGCAGAATGACGTGTTTGCCTGACATTGTTGTTTCCCTTTACGTAAGCCCGATGTAAAGGTGTTTAACACGAGGCAAGCCATGTGATTTTTGTGCACTTTGAGTGTGAGTTTTGCCACAGTTGGGAAATTCAGAAACCCGGAGGTAGAAGTGGTTAAAGGTTTCTGGGAGAAAAACCCTTAAAAAATTGTAAAATACTGCCTTTTGTGCATACATTTCCTTAGTTTTCAATCTTTTCTACTTACTTACTTAAACTTAAAGCTGCTGGCAACCAGAGCCAGTCACTTAGCCGGGCTCTAATTGGCTGCCATTATCTTTTTGCCAGGTTTGTCAAGCAGCCACTTCCGCTTGTCGCCAATTCCCGGCACGTTCTCTCCATAAAGCTTAACTCCGTAAGCCAATGGCAGAGTGTTTATAATTGAAATCGAAGGACGGGGGAAGCGGAAGTAGAGCCGGCTCGGCAAGGGGTTTCGCACAGAGCGGATATAAAGCGATTTGACTGGGTGACAACTTAATTTCCTTCAAGTCCTGCACGGACAAGGTGAATCCTTGGCTAAATTGCCAACATTAACAAGGCCGAGAACAATGTCGTAGACCTGGCAACGAGTACACAATTTAGACTTTCATAATTTACCGTCTCTTTATCTTATTTGCGTGTGCAAGGAGTGCGAAGAACTCATTAGAGATGAAAAATTGCTGACAAATAATGACTGAGACAGGCAGGACACATCTGACCTGTGGTCTCCATAAATATTTTGCAACAAATTTGCGCAAAAATACCTCATAATGAGGAGTAGAAGGGGATTCGAAAAGGGGTCGATGAAATATTGCGACTACCTTCGCATAATTTGCTCAGAAAATGGAAAGCCCGGGTAAGTGCTCGGGGAAATGGCAGCGGAAAAGGAAGTTGGCAGGCTGGCTTACAAAATTTGCATTGTGCAGATTGCTTCCGTCTGGGGGGGGGATGTGTTTTGTGTATCCTCACACGCCCGCGGGCCTTACAGGGGGCGTGGGTTCTTATCTTTTATTTTTGGTTCATTTTTCACGGCACTCCGGGTGGGTTTTCCCAGCTCACATGAAAGGATTTAAATTGTTCCAGAAATGAAAACGAGCTAACGAATCTATCATCTCTTTGTCAGTGGCACCTAATTTGCAAAAGGTTGCGTCATTATTTTTCTAGACTTTCCATTCCTCGGTTGGTCATTGATTTTGCTCAAGTAAAATACAGACTTTAATTGACTTGTGCCAGCCTCGCCTCTGTCTAATTTATTTAATTTTCCTCCCACCTCCTGCATTTTCTGTTAATTTTGTTTTTCATTTATTGTTCAGCTAACAACATTTTTTTGTATACATATTGAATGATTTCCCATGAATCACGGGATGCTCTTAATGAAGTTAATTAAATGAAAATTCGAAACGTAAACAAAAATCTTTGATTCAGAAAGGCCTGCCTGATCTTTTGTTTTGTGTTTAATTTCCATAGAAATGTAGTCTCCTTCATTAATTGTGAAAAAAACCAAGCAAACAGATATTTTTGTGAAAAGTTCAAAAAACAATTTAAGGTGGCCTCTAAGAAGTTAAGTGGAAATAAAAAGTCCCCAATTTAAAATAAAATATTTACTTTGCTTAAAAATGTTCTTCAGAAATGGAAATCAGCCCCATTTTAATACGGTTTCTGTTTATTTTAGAATTGTTTGCTTTTCGGGTTCAGGTGCTTTAAGACCATGTGAAACCGCCTCGATAAATATAATTTGTCTAAAATGAAGCTTGTGGTTTGTGGAATTTGTGGGAAGGAATTTATACTCTTAATATTGGCTTACTCATCGAGGCTTTAAATTATGGTTTGTTTATTTTTATTCTATTTCATTTGGATTAAATAAAAAAAATTATTAAAATACCGAGTTTTTCGACACCAGAAAGTACAAAGTTCTGCATAGCCTTTAGTTAAAATAATAGCATTTAATAATATATTTAAATCTGCATTTGTAACATATTTTATATTGTATAAATATTTATTTCTGCATTTGTATGATATAGTGACACATTATTAATGAAAAAAAGAAAATTTAACTTTTGTCTTTCTATTTAACTTTCTTATTTATTTATTAAAACAAATAATAAAACGATTTCTTCAAGCCCAACCTCAACCATGTTAATTTTCCGTAATTAATTAAATCCTCAAAAGCTAAACTGTCTGCTTACACTCAACTGACCATAAATTTGGTTCATTTCTGCTGCAAAATATGACTGGGTAGTTATTTAAAATGCAAATGGCTTAGCAGATGCCAGCCAAGTGGGATGGTGAGATTCTGGCCACAGAATCTCGGTCGAAAGTGCAGCTGCTTTCCACTTCATCGGCTTGGTTTCCAGGGCAATATTGTGGCTGCTAACTATAATATATAGTTGTCGGCTAAAAGTATAGCTGTGTCGTAAATTGCCTTTTCCAGGCACATTCGTACACTTGGAGAAATCAAATAAATAGGGTAAATATTCAGAAATATATAGTGTTCGATGTATAAATGCTTAGCTAGTAATCGAAAATATTAATGGGTTTATCTTTATACTCACTTTTTAATTCTTAAACATTTAGTTCTAAATTTGGTTACAATTTTGTAGATTAGATTTTTCTGAGTGCATTTACTGCCGTGCATAAATTCCCTGCTCTTGGCCAAGATATCCTACTGAAAGGCATTTAATTGCTTACATTTATACCGCTCTGGTGCAGCCTTTGGCGTTTGCTTGCCTCACTGCCTGCCAGTATTGGATATCCATTGTGCAGGACTGCTAGGAAATTGCCATGAAATTGCTACAAAGCCTGGCTAAATCCATTTCTGTTTGCTCAGCATGCAGAATATTTGCTGGCAACAGTTGAGCTGACAGCTGCACTTATTGGCTTAGACAAATTGAGTTTGAAACAGCCGAGCTACTTGATTTCCATATTTGTTTCTTATTTTATTTGCTTGCCAGTCTTGCTTCATTGCAATAATTATTAAATGGAGACATTACTGTTAAAGTCGAATTTCTTAATAAAAATAGTGCACAAATATAACATTATAAAAATTCCTTTGCCAAAATTTCTTCTCTATAAATATTAAGGATAATCTTTCAGGATTAATATTGACTTTTCAGTTTAATGCGAAGCTGTTCCCTTGCTTCCGTTTCCCCAACTTAATGGACAAAGACTTTTTATCAGAAGGTACAAATATTGGCGAACATAACTTAATTAATTAAAGTTCCGAAGCCTGCTCTTCTCGCTGGTTTTATACTTTTTGTCAATTAGCTGAAAACCGCAGCTGAAGAAGCCAAGGCAACCGAGTGGGCTGGAAAAACAACACCAGGCAGCCGCCCATTGCGATGGGAAAGCTGCGGAAAATGGGGAAGGGCCAATTCATTAATTTACTTGACCAACAGGCAGAAGAGCAAAGTAAACCGCCCGGGAAGACATAACAATTAAATGTGCTTTCTAAGCCGGGAATTTAAGCAGGTGAGAGGCGAGTGTGTGGGTTGGACCTAAACTGCCTTCAACTTCACCTGGACGCGGCTTCTTTCGCAACCGAAGTATGTGAGCCTTAAAATGATCATCCACTGACAGAATGGAAAGAGCCTTTATGTAGGTCAGCACATTCGTGAGTGGCATTGAGTGGCTATGTACACCTGAGACGGCATCTCCTGGGCATCCGATAAGTCTGAAGAAGGAGCAGGATACTGAGTTCTAGATATAAAGTGTAAATTGCAAATGAAAAGCTGATTAAGACGTTCCTTTTTTTTTGCTCAAGGCTTGCAAATGTGCTAAGTGAAAGGAATCACACTTTAAGTAGCTTCAACTATTCGAATCAAAATTTAAAAAAATTCCAAAAAAAGAAAATACAAAGTACAAAGATACAAAAGTCGTTAAAGTCACTTTGTACATTTTACAGATGTAAACTTTTTCGCTTTGTGGCTCTATAGACTTTTTAATTCTTTTACTTCATTTTACAATGGCAAGAAAGTCAACAAAGAAAAGCCAAAAGTTCTCAGTTTCTGGAGCGAAAATTGCTATTGCAACTGCAGGAAAACCCAAAGACTGTTGTGCGATAATTAAATTCCCATAAAAAGCAAGAGCTAAGCCAAAAACTTTCCCAATCGAATTGCGGATGCAGTGCGGCATGCGAAAATATATATATAGAAAAAGGTAATCACTTTAAAAGCACAACGTGAATGGGTCTTAATGGGCTAAGTGGCCAGATTGCATAGAATAACAATTCAATATTTGTCAGAGAGTGTAAATGAATAAAAAGATAAAACGTGTCTTCGCAACAGTTACAAATTAATTTAAAAGTTTCCTCTGGCAAAAAATATCAAATGTACAAGAAACTAGTTTCAGTTTGGTTAGAAACTTTTCTAATACAGTTTTTGTCTAAGCCAACGAACATGTATTTTGCTTTCTAAAGACATTTTCATGCAACAAGGAGTTTCTTAAGGAAAATTAAGTTATTTATCCTATTCAGGTATATCATTGAATATATATTTTGCTATCTATTCGGAATACGTTTCTCTGCCACTGACATAGAGAAATACCAAGCAAATGAGTCCCTAGAGAATCTCACTCTTTTCCGAAATAATTAAGTAAACCAGATAAAGGGGCTTCTAACGAGGCCATTTATTTACACAGTTAAATGATGTAAGCGTGGGCTTCGCCTGTAATTATTTTTAGAGACAGAAAGTGGGTAATAAATGCTTAAATCAACGTCACGTGGTAATCAACACATAAAATAGGAAAGTGATTTTCTCGGAATTCCATCAGAATCACACTCATTTAGCTAATTATTATGTGAATTAATTGACCGATACAAGTAATTAACTACGACTTTCGTTAAGGTTTTCCTTGGTATCAAAATGCTTTTCATCTTTAATTTTCCCTTGCATCCCTTAGGACTGAATATATATACGAATACTTGGCATATTTTAAATTAATTTTTGGGTACCGTTCACAAACAGAACCCCAATGTGTTTGAGTTTCGTTGGGGGTCCAGGTGCTCCTAACCCTTGTAAATCCTTGGGTCGACTGTTTACTCGTCGCCTTTTTTTTTATATTTAATCTGTAATGCAACCTAAATTTTTTGTTTGTTTGTTAAGGTTTGTGACATTTAATTAAAAGCTGTGCGAAAAACTTACCTTTGGTCTCTCCAATTTATATCATGAAAAGGCTTTAAACAGCAGTCAACCATAGGTATCCTTATTTTTGTATACTTCCGGGGCATTTTAATTTCGTATTAAAGCTTATTTTTCCTACACAACAAATTTACTACAGATATGTAAGTATTTCTCTTGAAAGAGTTTGACAATAAGCAAGAAATCCTTTTTAAAATAGTTATTCACACGAGTAAAGCCGGATTTTATATCTCATTTTTAAGTAATTGCCTTTTGAAAAGGATAATACAATTAATTTGATCAGGACTTTCCGTTTTATTTTCATACGATATCTGAGTTGACAATTTGTTGATTGATATGACGTAGATTGTGTCCTTTTCACTTAAATATCAATATTTTTCGTGCGTCATTTTTATTGTGCCAGAAACTGATAGGAAGTGGATACGTAATGATTCCAATCAGGCCATTTTCCCTTTGTTGGCTTCTTAAAATCAAATAAATATTTGAGCTTGTTGTTACACAGACTCAAGTTTGCTTTGTTATCACATCAGCAAATTGATTATACGCTCTGTTGGCCCTGTGACATTTTGCACTCAGTCGTCGACGTAGAACACACTCCTCCCCCTGCTGGCCTTCTGGTTTCTCTGACAATTTGACGTTGCCCGCAGCAAATGGAAAATTGAGAGCCGAGAATGGGAAATTTGGAAGGAAAGTGTCAGTTGAGCAAATGTTTGCCATTTAATGCTGCGGGCTGCTCGCTTACTTTATTTAATTTGGACTATTACAGTAGTAATAATGATCACCAAGTCAAAAAGCTAACAATATGAGAGTCCTTATGGTTAAAAATGTGACTGTCTTTTAATTTAATTAATTAATAATATTCATTATAAACGTGCACAGCTGTGGAAAATTTATTGTTGCTTCTTTATCTTAATTTGTGCTCTCATTAATTATTTTTCGTACATATGATATAAGGTTCCAAAGTACTTGTCGCATAAGCAAAAGTGGTAAACATTTCTCAAGCTTCTTTAATTATTTATATCTTTTCATCTTACAGCGTCAGGCCCTGCTTGGCTCAAGTAAGACCTCTGTTCTATTAATTTAATTTTCCGGCTTCCTTTTATTATCGGATAAAAGGAAGTGGAGTGGTAGAGCTTCTCCTCCATTGTCAGGACAACGCTTGTGACAAAGCGAAAAATGTGATAATAAAGTGCTGCCCCACACAGAGGCATTGTTCCGGTCTTGAAGTGAGCCGAAACGAACAATTAAATGCTATTAACATTGTACGGCCAGTCCCTGACCAAACATAATTCTTAAAAATTATCAGAAATCTTATGCCAACTCAACAGCCGGCAGCGCACATTAAAGTGAGAGATGTATTCCAAGTGTTCTCTGACCATAAATTCCAGAGAGTTGTTAAATTTGTCAGTTTACCTAATGGTTGGTCGTTATGCCTTTATCTTAATTGGTGAGGAAAATAACTCACAGAACGTATAAAATATGAGTTTAAGGCAGAAAAACCCAGTGTCCAGATTTTGGTAGAGCCTGGAGCTCAGATAAATAATAGAAATATGTCCCCAAGTAGTAGATGTCGGTCAGCAGAGGATTCTCTAGGTAAATTAGGTATTTATTAATATTTTTAATATTTTATCCTACAAACCTCTTCTTTTTACTCAATATCAATGAAGATATTCCATAAATATTTAGCATACACAGTCCGCTTAATGATTTTCTTTAATTATTATTAAAAACGACTTGGTAACAATTTTTATTCGACCCAAGAGTGTTGCAAAGGTGCAAAGCTTTCTCATGTGGTTTCCACCTCTGGAAATTCCCAACCAAACCACAAGTTGAAACAGCCAAGCAGATTAAATGAAAAACATGAAGCCAAAGGGAAGACAGGGACGGCTAAGGAGCACACTTCTTGCTAACCAAACAATCCAATTAATTTTATGTTCTTGCCACATGTGGAGTTCTCGTGGATATTCTCAAATGGCGCCGTGTAAACTTGAGCTAATTAATGCGCTTGCTCAAAAATTCTCGACCATATGTGTGCGTGAGGAAATTAAAATTTCTCCGGGAATTTTCGAAAATGATGTCTAAGCACTTAAGTAGGTGTTTAGAGACCTAGAGGGAAGGGAGACAAAAAACTTGAAAAGTTAATGCGGATGTTCTGCCCAGGGTGGTGTTGGGTGTGCGAGGACAAAGTTTGGCTCCTGTCACCTGTGAGCTTCGGGACGAGATACGCCGGATAGGTCTGCTTTTGGTTTTGCATATTCACTCTAACATTGTGTATCTCCTGTACAGCGTTTGAGTTTGAAATTGTTTTGGGTACGGAAAAGCTCATCTAATTATGATGATCTTCTCACGCTTGCTAACTGAGATAAGGCTGTGTGCTCCATAATTATATTTAATACCAGCTAACCTACTTTGGTTAAGGGAACACTACACAAGCCACACTTGTACAAATTGGAATGGAGCCATAAAGAGGTTTCTGAGTGTACATAAGGCGAAGCTTCGTTAAATAAAATAACATTGTTGTGTTTAGTGGCTGGAAGTAAATTAATAAAAGCAGTGATAGCAAGTACAATTTTATTTTCTCTCCTATTTTATAAATATATTTCAATTGTTTTCTTTATGGATTTATTCATAATGTTTAGAGTTGCAACATTTTTACGGGAATAAAGTATCAAATAATGCGTTTATAACATTTTCTGGTGAAAATAATTCATTTAAATACATACATAACTAGAAAACCCTCATATTTCTTAGGAACTTTGTTTTTAACAATCATAGAAAGAAAACTTTCAAAAACTTAAACGAAACCAATGAAACTTTCAAACTAAAATTCATTTGTTGAGTTCAGTTTGTATTCTCACAAACAAGGCTGTATAGTCTGCTTCAAAAAATTAGTAAGAGAAAACTTACAAGTTTCAAGTGCAGCAAACAATTAGATTTTTGAGGAAAACCAAAAAGTTTCACTTCAGTCCATTTTGCGCAATTAAGCAATGTTTCTTGTTGAAGAAAAGAATGTATGAACATCAAAAATATATAAATTTAACGATGTCTGCTTGTAAAAAATACTTCACCCAATTGAAAGAGTAAAATGCTCATAATATCAACACACCAAAATGGGAATATGTGCAATTTTACACTTTACCTCGCACTCAGACACGTTATATATTCGTCGACATCTGTCGGTTGTCTGAAAGGCGTCTGATAGTCGAGGGCGCTGAAAGTGTCAACTAGCTGTCAGACAGGAACACATTCCGTGACATCATCATTTGCGAGGACGATCCGGCAAGGGAGTGCCAGGGGGAACTAACTGAATAGTTGCAACCTCTTGGCAATTCCACCTTTTCAGCTCCACTTATGCCAAAAAGGAGCCGCGAAAAAATCTTTAATCCTGTCTGGGGCTGAACGTGTTGCACTTCCTTTAGTACATTTTTATTTCTTTTTTTTTTTGGTAATGTGAAAAATGTTTCATTTTCTGACACATTGCATAATGCGAAGACAGCTTGGGGAATGGAATGCTTGGAGCGTTTTGTGTTGCTGTCATTGCGTCAGTTTTTCATGCTTTTTGTTGCCATTTCTGAACTTTTAATATGAACATTTCTTTCTGCAACTCTCAGGTGAAGAATGGGTTACAAAAGGTGATGCGAAAATAGAAAGCACAGAATATAAAGAGATTCTACCATGTAGATGATGTAATAGTTTTTATTTTATATTTGCTCTGTTCTTCAAAATTTTACTTCTTAGAATTTAAGACTTAAATATGAGTAGCCTATATATACGGAATCGACTGTACGTACAGCCGTTCCAGAAAAAATCAG